>BDUI01000548.1:217158-262250 GCA_002335545.1 Apodemus speciosus | reverse complement strand
TTTTTTTTTTTTTTTTTTACCCTTCAGGAAAAGACCTCTTTTCTAACAGAAATATGAAATAAGCTAACAGATGGTGAGGGCACCGAACCAAGTCTAATTTGAGTTGAATTCAAAGTTTGATTGTCTGGAGACACAGAGGCAATATACCTATATTAGTATCAAATGTCTAACACTGATAAAAATATTGTAGAAGTATGATCTGCTGGTTTCAAACTCTGGTGAAGTCACATATCTTTAATCTCACATCTTTAATCTCTATTCAGGCTGATGATAACCAGTCCTTTTATAACATGGTGAAAGGATAAAAGCACAATATTGTTTAATTTTGTTCTTCTACTCAGCATGATAGGTAGATTGGTAGCCCCCTCTGCGATGTCTATGCCTTAAAGCCAGAATGTTGAAATCATCGCCTTCTCCTTTAGCGCCTTCAGAAGTATACGACCCTCCTAAGCTTATTCTACCCCACTGAGACTTGCGGATTTCTGATGTCTATGACTACCAGATAATATGCTTGACTATGGCAGCCTGTTCGGGCAGCAACAAGAAACTAATAATGCACAAGGCTCAGTCTCCATGTGGATACTCACTCTGTCATTGGTTCTTCAGCCTGATGTTTTTATCTCTGTTTTCTTATAGAGCAAATAAGGGTTACCAATGGCAATGTATAAGTATAGTTAGCTATTCTTCAAATTTCTTACATTATACTGTGGCAACGTAATGCAATTTTTTTCAAAGCCTACATTCAACCTAGTTTTCACGCATAAGAGGAGTACTCATTAATTCATCTATCATTAAAGTTACAGGTAACAGACTGACGTAGAACACAGTGGCTTGGTCTCACAGACTGTGAGATTAAAGTTGTTTTGGATCTTAATGTTCCAAAGAAGTACTATGTGTGCAATGATTTTTAAACTCATGGCAGTCTTTCATGTTGTGATTTTGCACTGATTTTATCCTTAGATTTTCTCTTAATCTTCCAGGAGAAGGTGCCTTGAAATTGTGGCAAGATGGAGACACACAGGCAAGGAAGGGACAGGGGAGGGGAAGGGAAGAGAGCACCTGATATCCTGGGATCTTGTTTGTATTTCCACTAGCTAAAACGTCTAATGTTTTTGAACCAATGGACAATGTCAGAACTTTTGTGACAATTGCTGGCATAGAGACAACAATTCTTTTTCTGAGAGCGATCTCAAAGACTGTTAAAACAGTTAATGATCTATGCTTAAAGACATACAGCATGTGACCTGAGTGTAACCTTACCAKCMCCCATCCCCCAATCCTGCACCTGAAATGATACACCTCATAAATCATATTACATTTTCTTCCACAAAAGGAAATTCTTCAAGACAAGAGAAGTAAGTATACCAGCTTACACTTTTCTCCATAGTTCAACACTTGGCTTTGCTCTTTCAACCTGGTTATAAATTACATCCTTTGAGCAATGTAATTTCAAACCCACAAAATCACATACACATGCATGACTCTTGAGAAGCCCACTTGGGAGAACACTAATTTGCTTTTACTCAACAAACTCCAACTTTGTTTCACAACTGCTGGTTCTCTTCCGTCAAGGTAGGAAGTAGCCGTATCTAAGTCTAGAGGTGACAGTGTTGCTGTGCCTTCTCCTGCCTGTGACAAAACCAAAACACTTCGGTGACCAAAAGTTTTAAAGCTTAAAATAAGGCAAATCACTATAGCCTGACTTCTTTATTTTAGTAATAAGAAAAACTTGAAAAGATGTCAAATGGTTTGGTTAGCTATTAAAATTACCATATGTCAGAGATGGGGTACTTTAGTGTTTTCTACCTTCAGTAAATATTATAAAAGATCAAGCTGGTGAGTCACAGCTGGCTTGTAACTTGCTTCCCATTTAAATATTGTCTAGAGATATTTACATGGAACAAAGGTAGAACGCAATAGCTGAACAGACTGTGTATGGCATGAGAGCTCTAACATGTTTTAAATCTGTAAGTTCACTGACCCTAGTCTGTTTTGCAAGGCATGCATATTTAATTCATATTAAAACTTACTAATATAAAAACAGAATTTCTCTAGTCATATTCATAAAATTTGTATTAATATTTACCCAGTTCCGCATCCTTACAGGATTATATACCTGTGTGGGGGCAAGGATTTGAGCCAGGGTCTCCCTGTATCCCAGGGAGTCCTGACACTTGTGTAGTCCAGGCTGGCCTCCATCTACTTAGTGCTAAGAATAAAGGACTATATCATCTAGTCCAGACTGRCCTTGATCTACTGAGTGCTGAGAGTACAGGAGTGTATCATCACCCCAGGCAGGGCTAAGATATTTTCTTTAAGACATGCATTTTCTTACAACCAAGGATAAAGAACTAATAATTATGAGGTGTGAAATAGCATATAAACTAAAATATATGATTTAAAAAACAAGTGTCTGAGGAGACGTTTCTTATTTTCATGTTACAGATACGGGACCAGGCAGGTGAACACTCCTAAGGCTGTGTTTTTACAGCTGTTAGGTGATTACTCTGCTACTGCAGCCTCAGAGTCTCAGCCCCCAAAGTTCTCTTTGTACTATTTTTTCTACTTTATAATTTCTTTGGTATAGAATTTTAAGGTCTAGATTAACTACTACCCAAATCCTCTGTATTTCAAAGCTTCTTTTGGAAACAAATGAAAATTGATCTTAGTTACAGATACCTTCTGCCGGCACACCGCATGGATCAAAGTAAACCAAAAGATAAATCTGGTGCCTAAATTTTAAAATAAGGTCAATTCTGCTTTTATGTATGTAACTGTCTCCTCTGGATCTAATAACCCAGCATACATATTTATTCAGAGAGACTCCTGAGATGATTTAATATAAAAATGGAATCAACCCCCCTTACTCTAAGCTAGGGTATCCAACCTGTGGCTTGTGAGACACACAACAGCCACAGATATTGCCTGACGCAAAACTGTAAATTACGTAAAACATCATGAGACTTTTTTTTTTTTTTTNCCTTGATCTACTGAGTGCTGAGAG
Source organism: Apodemus speciosus (assembly GCA_002335545.1). Taxonomy (NCBI): domain Eukaryota; kingdom Metazoa; phylum Chordata; class Mammalia; order Rodentia; family Muridae; genus Apodemus; species Apodemus speciosus. The sequence continues at coordinate 259,246 of BDUI01000548.1, read as the reverse complement.
TACAGGAGTGTATCATCACCCCAGGCAGGGCTAAGATATTTTCTTTAAGACATGCATTTTCTTACAACCAAGGATAAAGAACTAATAATTATGAGGTGTGAAATAGCATATAAACTAAAATATATGATTTAAAAAACAAGTGTCTGAGGAGACGTTTCTTATTTTCATGTTACAGATACGGGACCAGGCAGGTGAACACTCCTAAGGCTGTGTTTTTACAGCTGTTAGGTGATTACTCTGCTACTGCAGCCTCAGAGTCTCAGCCCCCAAAGTTCTCTTTGTACTATTTTTTCTACTTTATAATTTCTTTGGTATAGAATTTTAAGGTCTAGATTAACTACTACCCAAATCCTCTGTATTTCAAAGCTTCTTTTGGAAACAAATGAAAATTGATCTTAGTTACAGATACCTTCTGCCGGCACACCGCATGGATCAAAGTAAACCAAAAGATAAATCTGGTGCCTAAATTTTAAAATAAGGTCAATTCTGCTTTTATGTAACTGTCTCCTCTGGATCTAATAACCCAGCATACATATTTATTCAGAGAGACTCCTGAGATGATTTAATATAAAAATGGAATCAACCCCCCTTACTCTAAGCTAGGGTATCCAACCTGTGGCTTGTGAGACACACAACAGCCACAGATATTGCCTGACGCAAAACTGTAAATTACGTAAAACATCATGAGACTTTTTTTTTTTTTTTTTTTTTTTTTACTGTGTATGTTTCTTTTGTGTGTAACTCCATTGTGTGGTTCTCTGGGATAAATCTGCAGATGACAATGTAACACTGCAATGGCACACAAAGCAAATGCCCACGTGCTCCTGCATCTGTGACTTCTGTTTGCAGGTGTGCAACTTCCCTTATTTTTCAAGTGCAGACAGTGGAGCCACCAGATATTACATGTGCCTTTTCAGAATTGGCAATTCAACAATTATTAATAATGTTTAATTTACGACTGTAAACAATAGACTTTTTTATTTAGAAGACAAGTAAGAATTCTTACTTGACGGCACCTTGGCTATGCCTCATGCCCTGCCCACCAGGCTTCACGAGCGCGTCTCCACTTTGTCCCACATTGGCAGCCATGTGGAGGGGCCCAAGATGTGCTCTTGTGGTCAATTAATCTTCACAATAGTCACTTATAAATTATTATATCTACATAATGTAATATGGCTAGAATGGCTTCTTCAGTACTGCAAAAGAAAACAGGACCCTCAAAAGAAAAATTATGAATAAAAACCAGAAGTTCAATGAAAAGAAGATAGATTACCTAATAAGAAAGGCACTCTGCTTCATTTRTAAGGAATTTGCTCAAGTTTTCAAAGACTGTAATCTAAAAGGCGCTGTATACAAAACATGCTGTCAGATTTAGTGTGCAGCAAGGACTGCATAAGTACAAAGGAGTAAAACTGAAAAACCAGTCTTCTCAATAAGCTGTCTTTTTAAATTTACACGGAAACAGATTCTATAGCTAAGTGATGGCATCTTTAAAGCAAAATAACTAAGATCATTTACTGCTGAGTTTATTAAGATTATACATGAAGATCATGGTTAAATTATATGATCTTAAAAAAAAAGGCATGTTTCTAACATCAGTTTGTCTCCACAGACTGTGGCCAGAGGAACCGAAGGGACTGGAAAASCAAACAAAGAAGTGTAGCAAGTGTGAAGCAGTAAAATAAAAAGATTTTCTTTGTTCATTGGTATCATTACTAATGATGCTTTAGAAGCAAGAGACGGACTAATTAATAAAGACAATGAAATTCTGTCCAAAACCTCATGTTTAATGAAGTATTATTACATAGTACTTTGAGAAAATTTATGCACAAAAGCATTAAAAATGGATGACATCCAGCGATACTGAATTTCACAAGAGCCTAGAGACTAAATCATTGCGAATTCCAGGAATGCCTTAAAAGTGGTAATGTTGCCCATGGCTACATTTACCTTATGAAAAATGGCTGAATCAAGGACAAATGATGATAAGAATTTATGATTTATGACATGTTTATAATATACATATGTACACACATTCATTCATTTATTCATTCATTCATTCCCAGGACTTGACAATTAAAATTATCTTACAAATTTCAGATTTTTAATGGTACTACTCATTTAAATGAATGAATATACAGAAGTCGCTAAAGTGAATGCCAGGTGATCAATATAATGCTTCAAGTCATAGCAGCATTAAAAAATTATGTCAGACTCAAATCAAGGTAAGTAACTTTATGTGTTTTGACATGTGAAATTATTTTGGYGTATCTGTGGCTCCAGTTTCAGTTATCTGTCAATTTTCAAGCAAAATGCAGAGAGCTGGGGTCTGGCATACAACTTAAAGAAAACAGTGATAGCATCTTTACTAGACTCTGATAGGTCCTATCTTCCAAGAGATGGACAGCCTCATTAAATAACCACCTGATTCATGTCACCATATACAGAAGCACACATGTAGTATGAACAACGATTTTTTAGGGTGAGGCACATGAACAGCAAACTGGGAACCCAAATATCTGATGAGCACCTTCAGAACTCACTGAGAATTATGACTTACTGGCATTAAGCCTGAGGCTTATCCATTAGTTTCTCAAAAACAATGTTAAGTATTTAAAGTATAAAAATACTTTAAAAACAACAATGAAGCTTTATTACTTAGACACATTCATGTTCATTTTCTTTACTGGTAATCACAAACTTAGGGTCTGCGTAACAATTTTAATGGACTCTCCAAATGGGACAAGGCATAATTAAATAAGTATGTGAGGATGTTTTTGCTTATCTGTGGTGGTAGGAGATCATGAAACTTGTACATAGACCTTTTTGTTTTCCTTATGAGCATTTATTGTGTTTTTTAATGTTAGCCAAAGAAAACTCTATCTAATGTGGTCAGGAGACGCCAAAGTAGGATGCCCCTGTTCTAACACAGCAGGCTTCTTCCCAGTGGAGGCTACACTGTGGGCATCTTGTGTGTCTGTTCCTTTCTCTAACACTAGCGAAGAGACCAACTACAAGCAACAAACCAGGGCAAAGTTATCTGAAAAATCCCTGTGAAAAGTAATTCATCAATTCAGACTTAACACCACAAACCTATTCTTTTAATGTTTGTGTTTTCTGTGTATGTGCATATGCTCAGGAATGCTGTAGCTTATGTGTGGAGGGTAGAGGATGGCATGTGGGAGGCAGTTCTCTGTCCACCACGTGAGTTCTAGAAATAGAACTTAGGTCACCACTCTTGGCTACAAGCGATTTACCTGCTGAGGCTGGCTTCCTACGGATAGCTTATGTAAGAAACAGTTAATCAGAGAACATTTTGAACTCTTTGAAAAACAAAAAACAACAACAACAAAAACCCAGCCTTCGTTATTACCCAAATGATCCCTACACAAACATCCACATAATATTTTCTAGAGGTTAGTAGCAGAAAAAAAAAATCTGGCAGATTTGGAGAGTGTGTGTGTGTGTGTGTGTGTGTGTGTGTGTGTGTGTGTGTAAATCTACAAAGAAAACATGCTAAGAGATCACAATTCCTTGTATTTAATATATTTTGATAGCAGTACATTTTAAAGGTGTACTTATTTATTTTATGTATGAGTGCTCCACCTGCATGTACACCTGTAGGCCAGACAGAAGAGGGCAATAGATCATATTACAGAAGGTTGTGAACCACCACGTGGTTGCTGGAAATGGAACTCGTGACCTATGCTTTTAACTGCTGAGCCATCTCTCCAGTCCTAATAGTATATCTTCATTCATTAATGAACTGGAATGAACTAGAAACTTATCAAGTGCATTGGATTTCTTTCCTATGTATTTGAGCAAAAGAAGTAAGCTCTCTTCTCCCCATGAGAGCTGGGAAAATGACTCTGTTGATAAATAAAATCCTGCTATGTAGGCACAAGGACCTGAGTTCAGATCTCTAGCATCCATGTAAAACACTCATAATCTCAGTACAGGTGGGGAGGTGGGGGCAGAGACAGAAACACCCCAGGCGCTTACTGGCCAGCCAATTGGTGAGCTCTGGGTTCAGTGAGGGATGCTATCTTAAACAAAAAATAAAGTAGACAGTGATACAGGAAGAAACTTCATAAATGTGCAAACTCCCCCCCCCCCAAGAAAACCACAACAAAAATAAGACTTGTATACATCAAGCTTTGTGGGGAACAAGGGTAAAACAAGAATTCTCCCCTGAAAGAAGTTAGACTAGAGGGGAACAGAAGTACACGCATGACAAAGCAGAGGAAATGACGGCATTTTTACAACAGAGTTCAGAGAACTGAAACTTTTGCTCTCAGCAGAAAGAACAAAGGTGGGTTTTATAAATAACATGAGTCCCAGCAACCTTTAGGCCACCCACACTCTTCTACATTTTTAAAGATTAAGCTCTGATATTTAGAATTAATGACCTACTTTGAGTTAGCTTTTGTTTACTGTGAAGTAAAAGAAAAGGTTGTGTCTCCCTCCCATTCACACAGCCAGTTTCCCCAGCACCATTTACTGAAGAGATGGCCCGTCCCCTTCCTTGGTGTGCTTGCTTAGGAAATGAGGGACTGGCCACAGGGGCTGCTCCTCGCTCTAGATGCTCTATTTCTTTTCTTCTCGGCTTTTCTTTTTGTCACACCACACGGCACTGCCAGGGTTACAGTGGCCTTCGAGTGTTTAAATAGAATTGYGTATGTCCTCTCATTTTTGTTTGCAGTGTTGCTCTAGCTTTTCAAAGTCTCCCATGTCTTCACAAACTTTACAGCCAGCTTATTATTTCAGCCATAACACTGAAAATTTCCTCTTATGTCACACAGGAATCTAAAGACACAAACTCTTCTACATTAAAACTTTAATTCTACATTCTACAATGTTCTAGTTTCATCATCAGTTTAAAGTATTTTAATTGGCCTGTGATTTCTTCTTACATGACAATTTATACCCTTCAAGTATCTTCTTGTCGTTGACCTCTACTTTGATTTCACTGGGGTCAGAAAAGAACCTTTAAACTCCTATTCTTTTAAAATCTGAGATTTGTTTTTTGGGCCAAAGTAGATTATATTCTGATAAGGACACCGTGTACATATAAAGAATGTGCATTTTGTTATGATTTGATGCCATATTGAATGAGCATCAGCTAAAGCTACTTGCTGAAATACTATCCTGATAATTCATATATTTGGTGAAGTGATGTTAAAATCAAGTATGAGTTTATTTTGCTCTTTAGTTTTATCAAGTTTTGCTACGTGCTCTCTGAAGCAAAGACTATGTTAATGAGCACACACATACATGCTGTTTTAGGCTCCAGTTGAATTCCAATTTAATTTTTGGCTTAAATTATTTGGCTGTTCTTTTAATATTTTTAAATTATATATGTGTGTCTGGTATACAAAATGCAGGTGTGGTAGGAGCCAGAGGCACTGGAGCTGCAGTAGAGGTGGATGTGAGCCACCTCATACAGGTGCTGGGGACTGAACTAGCGCCCTCTTCAAAAGAGGTATGCACCTTTACTGCCGAGCATTCTCTCCAGCCATTTTTTATCTATTATATTTTGTATTCTTTATATAAGGTTTCTGTAGGGATTACAGAATACAYCCTTAAGCTTTCTAGTCCATTGTACTTAATAATAGATTACTTTCCATAAAGTATAGGTATATAATTACACAGGGTCATATGATTCTCCCCCCAGCATAAATCTCACAATACGATATAATCTTGTAGTTTAAAATTATATAGACCATCAAGAAATTAAAAGAAAGGTTTAAAAGAGGTCCTTGCCTTTCACCCAGATATCTAGTATTTATGTTCTTCATTCAAGGTTCAAGCTTCTGTCTAGAATTATTTATCTTCATCCTGGATAAATTCTTTAATGTTTTTGCAGGGTGAAGGGCTGAGGCAGATCTAATAGGACTAAATTTTCCTGGATTTCTTTAATTAGAAAATCATTACTTTGCTTTTACTCATGAATACTTCCACTGGCTATAGAGTTCTAGGCTGATTGCTTTTGTTCAGTGGTTTAAGGATGCCGTCCTCTCTTCCATCCTCAATGAGCCTCTCATTAGAAGGCAAACATTCATGACCCACCCTGAGCAGAATGTTCTTTGCTTGCTGCATTCTAGATCTGCTGTCTTTTTGCTGCTCAGCACCTGACTATGACACAGCCCAGGTAGGGCCTCTGTGTGAAGTGGGCTTGGCTTAATTAGCATTTTGTAGTTGTGAATTGTCGTTTTTCATCAGATGTCGGAGTTTCAAACATTAGTTATTCAGCTCTTTTGTTCCCACCCCTCCCTTACTGATATTCCATTCATGTGCATCTGATCACTGAGTGCCATCTGACAGGACTTTGAGGATCTGTAGATTTCTCCTTGCCTTGAAGTTTAATTTTTCTTGTTTTTACTTGGATAATTTGAAATCCTTTCTCTCTCCTCTATTGTCCTATTCAGCTGGTAAGCCCATCCAGTGAAAACTTCATTCTGTTCTGTTGAAATTTCCACGCACTGAAACTGTTGTTGTTTTACCTTGCTGACAATAACTCTGATAGCTGTGTTAAAACCCTGGTTTAATTCCAACATCTGGCTCCTTTGGGGTGGGAACCAACTGATCATCTTTCAACAGCTCCATTCCCCCAGTTCTTTGTATGTCAAGTGATTCTGAATTTTATCCTGAGCTTCCTGATTCTGCCATTTTCTCTATTGAGTAGTTTTCTTTGTTTCAGCAGATAACTATAAATCTCTCTGCAAATGTTTCTTTTTCTTCACAGAGCAGATGTTTTGCTTTTAGCCAGACAGATCTAAGTCTATTCTGAGCTTGTAAGGTTCAAGACTCAGTCAATAACGTAGGCAGAAAAAGAAAAGAAAAATGAGCATTAGTGTACTTTCTTTCAGGGTGCATTCCCCGACCTCACAATTTCCTAGTAGCCCCCACTTGGTTCACAAAAACAGGAAGGCTGCAGGCTTTAACATGCCCACTGCTGTCCATTCAGTGTGGCTCTATTCACAGGGGCTCTGTGGCTCCCAGAGTCTGCGGCAGCACGGGTGTCGAAATGGAGGATGTACAAGGTCGTTCAAGGGGAGGCCTAAGGTGAGGAGGAACATGAATAATGATGCAACAAATAATGCTCTGCCACAAGAGCAGGATTAAATTATTTAAATTGTTGAATGGCAGCTAGATCTAGGAACACAGCCAATCAAATATATATTTTAGGCAGAATGGTAATATAATTATATCTATTATTTCAGAATCAGATTAATATATCTGTATGATATAAATGAACTGCAATATGGAAGATGGCTGTATTTAGGAGATTAATAGGGAAGAAGTTCTAAAACTGCAGGTGGAAGGTAATAAAATCTTAATTAGGCCACTGGCAGAGGAGAAAATAATGGAAATGAGATGATTCAACAAATGACGGAATGATAGTCCTAAAATTTTTCAATAATCTTTCAACAGAAGATTAAACTTTGCTATTACTATACAGGGATTATACTCATTGCCTGTTTAAATACTGAGGGCTATTTTAAAAGCAAGCCAGTATAAAATTTTTCTTTGTAAGCCAGTGAAAAATATGGATTATGGTTACAGGGGGTAGCTATCAGATAAATGCTCATTAATAGGTGACAGAGCTATATATGGTAAACATATACAGAGAGAATTGAAATGGATCCCTTTTCCCGAGTTTTCTTCCCAGTAGAATACAAAGTTGTGATTAAGTAAGTCGGTTCCAGGGCTGTCTCGCTGCACCTACATCAGTGTCCATACGTACTCAAGAGTCTGGACTATGAAGACAGGGAAAGGACTTCCATCTTCACTGTGCTCCTACAGAAGCGAACGTGGCTTTCAAGCTCTCATCACCACGGAAAGTAAATGTGCCTCGAGGCCAGGATGTAGCATATAGAAGGTGCTCACTGTCTTCAAAGCACTCTACATTCAATAGCTGTTTTTTGTTTTTTAAAAAAAAAMCCCATCCAATTAATTGTCTTAGAATTCGGAATATTTATCAACAGGGAATTCTTTCATTATTACAACAGTTAAATAACTTTTTTCTTGAATCATACTTAACTATTTTTCCTTACGTACTGTGAATATAGATAGCAACATTCGCTCTCTCCTTCACAAAAATCAATGAATGCATTCAAAGAAATAAACAATTTAAATATGATAAAAACAAAATATAATTGGATTTTTTCCAAAGGAGGGAAAGAGTTCAATAGTCACTGTTACCATTACCACTGCCACCACCACCACCACCACCACCACCACCACCACCACCACCACCACCGTCAACAACACCGTCAACACCACCACCACCACCACTCAAATGCTGGTGATTACTACTTAGAATATCTTAGTCAAAAGAGGATATAGTCCATTGTTTCTGTATGATAGGAGCTGACAAAATTATGAGAAATTCACCAAAGTATCTCAGCAAAAACCTCATTGGAAATCCACAGAAGTCAAGGCAACAGTGAGAGCTAGTTAATCAGTTACCAAAGTGCACAAAAACTGCAACAGAGGAGTCCAGGCATAATCAACTGCTCGTCAGGCTATATGGCTTTCCACATACTTATAAAACTACGAAACAAATCAGGTTGTAGGGGGACAGATTTTTTTTATCTCCAAGAGTGCTATGGCAACACATATCAAAATATCACCCTTCCCCATATGAAACAAAACAAAAGCAAACAAAGCTCACTGAAAGTTTACATGCCTTTTGATGTTGCAATCAACTCAAAGGCATTTGGCTTGGAAGGCAAAGACCTGTTCAAAGATTAAACTGCATGCACAAATGTGTCTACTGATGTTCCAACAGTGCTACTTGTAACAGGGAAATGAGAGAAATGTGTCCTATAACAGGCAGCTAATAGCTTATGRTACTATAACATGCCAGAATATTATAGTTATTATATATTATATACAGTTAATATATATTATATATATACAGTTATTAGTATTATACAGTAGAAGTGATTACTTAATTGAAAACTTCATAAATTGTTATTTAGGGTAAAATACTATATATATGTGAAATTTCAACTTTGTTAAAAATAATAAACACAAACTTAATTTAAAGATTAAAAGAGTAATAAATAATAAAATGTTAAATAGAAATGCATATTTTCACCATAAATATTTTATTCAATATTACTTTCTCTAATAATTAAACAAAAGCACTAAGTTACTAAAAGCAGTTGTGTATGCCCTTTATCTATAGGCAATGCACTTTAGAAATTCTAGATCAAATGGTCAAGCATCAACCTTGATCTGCCTTTCCAATTCTGAGTGAACACAGCAAAGATCATTTTGAATGTCTATCACATAGTCAGTCATGTGGGATACATTGCATTAAATTTTTATGAGTTTGGAGACTCTAATGACCACTCTGTTGCAAACAGACACTAGAGTAAGACTATGTGAGTCCTATGTTGGATTTGTTCTCTAGGAGTGAGAGGGTAGTACATTATCCAGGTTGATATTAAATGTCTTCATTATTTGTGAACAGCCAGATGGTTGGTAATATGCACAGATATCTTGAAATATAGGCTGACTGATTTCAATTAGTATTGAAGTGAGACAGATGATATCGAGGATCTGCACTGCTAAGCCCAGGGGCACTGAGACTGTATTCTTACAGATGAGGATTCCATCACCTAGAATTCAATTGATGTAGTATAGCTAATAAATTATTCTAAAGTATGTATGCTACTGAAGACAATCTCTGCTATGAAACATCTATCTAACTGGGTAAACATTTTATGCTCACTATAAGAAACTAGCTAATATAACAGAAAAAGGGAAATTTCATAAAACTGATTTCAGCTTATACGTGTATATTTCAGAATACACTAGGAAATAGCATGAAGGATTTGAGCAGCAACTAAAATACTTATTTGAAAACCTTCAGTAGGTTTGAACCAAAGCAAAGGGGCTGCTTGAAAATATCAGGTGATGAGCAGATATTGTCTTCCAAGTTTGCCATGTGAGGCCAGCTTTAAGTCACCCTCTCTGATGTCCAGCTGTGTCGCTCCTGATGACTGCCCCCTGACTAGAAAACTCTGGGACAAGGCCACAATGGCTCTGTTTGGGCTGTCAGCTTAACAAATCTAGGTGGGAAAGTAGAATGGAATAAATGTTCTTTAAAAACAAAAACAAAAAYGGCTGGGCATATAAATGTATTCCTCTTCCTAATACAAGGATTCAAACAGATTTCAGAAGGTGGGTTGACTCTAACTCCTCCAAAGTCACTGAATCACCTGTATAAACGTGGAGTAAAGCTGTTGTGAAAACATAAATTTAGTCTTTAATTTTTTCACTCACCAGTGCTAGTGGAAGGTGAGGCAGAGGGATCATGAATTTCCATCCAACCTGAGCTATACGTAAAGACTCCATATCAAAACACTGAAACCAAACAAAAGACATCAACTCCATCAACTCACACCCTTTCCGTTAGAATAGTGTTAATGAGATGTCGGACACCGAGAAAATTAAATCACTATTRATGCTTGTTTCATCTCAATGTTTAACTATAAACTGTCAAATATTTATTATTCTGTAGGTCTTATGACAGTAGGTATTTCATACATATTATAAATCACTAGTTATTCCAATTATCTTGCTATTTTACAGACTGAGAACAATTTCATTTTATTTTGGTTTTACAGAAGAAAAAATTGAAATGTCAAAGAAATCAAGTAACTTTCCCAACGCCACAGAGCCCAGGTCTTATTCCAAAGCCTGTGTTCACTAATGAAATGGGAAAATCGCTTCTATTCAACTGGCTTGGGTGAGTTAATTTTCTTACACAGAGAAGCAGGAAAGGTTCCTTTGGGGCATACCACTAAAGCCCTAAAACAAAGCACAGAGGTGTAACTTGCAGATGCAACAGAAAGAGCAAACCTTATAAAATAGTTTGAAATGGCAAACTAAATGCCATAAACAGCAAGAATAAATTCAGAATAAGAAGATGAGAGCTATGTGTAATAAAACCAACTGTTTAGCTGGGCGTGGCAGCAAACTCCTGCAACCACAGTCATCTGGGAAGGAGCGGGAGGATCAATCAGGACCTCAGCTACACAGCAAGCTCAACAGTAGTATGGACTACAGGAGACCCTGTCTTATTAATACTCTACTCAGCCAACTGTGCCTATTTAGCAAAAGAACTGCCAGCTAGACATTTGGTAGCACCTTTGAGCATCTTAGAAACGCCATTTTCTCTTCTCAGGGAGTCCATGCATTCCCCCTTGAGCCCGCCTTGTTACTTAGCCTTTCTGGGTCTGTAAATTGTAGCATGATTATCCTTTACTTTGCAGTTAATATTCACTTATAAGTGAGCACATACCATGTTTGTCTTTCTGGGTCTGGGTCACCTCACTAAGCAWGATTATTTCTAGTTCTATCCATTTGTCTGCAAATTTCATGACATTATTATTTTTTAACCGGTGAGTCTTTGTGGCAGGATGGTGTGCCCTTTAGGTATATGCTCAGGAGTGGTGAAGCTGGGCCTTGACACAGATCAATTCTCAGTTTTCTGAGAAATCATCATATTGGTTTCCAAAGTGGGTATACAAGTTTGYACTTCCACCACAGATACTTCGGTAGACTGAAGGGCAGGCGGTGACAGAAACAGGAACAGTCAGGCAGGGGAAGGACGGAGGGTGAGAGTATTGGGGAGTCAAGTGAAACTATAGGGCAATTTGGGGGCAGGGTAGAAACCTAGTGGAATGGAAACTCCCAGGACTCTATTAGGATGACCCTAGCTAAGACTAATGGGAGATACAGAGTCTGAACCAAACATTTCCTATAACCAGGCAAGATGTCTAGTGGAGGGTTTGGGTTACCACAAAACCTTTGACCTCCAATTTGTCCTGCCGGCATGATTTGCTGGGGTAAAGGTGTCATAGAAATTATAAAAGTGGCTAATCAATGACTGGCCCAGCTTGAGACCCATGCCAAACAGGGAGCTTACCCTTGACACTGCCTGGAGGACCAGAAACCAGAGGCTGGATATCCTAGAGACCTGAGAGAGAACCAAACATGACTGGCACACACACACAAAAGGTCAATGAATTGATGCCTAATGATATTTCTCTACTGTACTCATAGATTGGTGCCTAACCCATTTTGTCATTAGAGAGGTTTCATCTAGCAACTGATGGGAACAGATGCAGATAGATACCCATAGCCAAACATTAGGTTTGGTTCAGAGCATCCTGCTGAAGATGGGAGAGTAGGCTTGTAGGAGCCAGATGGGTCAAGGGCACCACAAGAAAAGCCATAGAATTAACAAATTGGGATGCACTGGGGCTCACAGAGACTGAACTGAAGATCAGGGAGTCTACATGGTTCTAACCTAGGCCCTCTGTATGTATTTTATAGTTGTGTAACGTGATGTTTTTGTGGGACTCCTAACAGAGGGAGCAGAGGCTTTTCCTGATGCCTTTTCCTGCTTTCAGAACCTTCATCCTCCTATTGGGTTGCTTCATGTAGCCATAATATGAGGGGAAGTGCCTAGTCTTATTACAACTTGATATGCCATGGTTGGTTGATATCCCTTAGAGGCTTGTCCTTTTCTGAAGGGAGAAGGAGTGAATGGGGAGGGAGGAGGTGAGGGTGATAGAGGAGGTGGGAGGGGGGTGAAGGGAGGGAAGGAAAACGCAGTCGGATATGATATGAGAGAATCAATTAAAAAATAAATAAACAACAATAACAATGATGATAATGATGAAATGTCATCTTTCTGGTCTTCAGTGCTGCTGATCTAGTCTGGTTTTTTGTTTGCATACAAAGACTGAAAAGCAGAGGACCGGAGAGATGCCTCAGTGGCTGAGAGTGCTGCATCGGCAGAGCACCCAGGTCCAGTTCCAAGCACTCACATGGCAGCTCACGTCTATCCACACATGCTGTTCAAGGGAACCTGATGCCCTCCTCTGGGGTCTTGTAGGCACGAGGCATGCATATGGCACAGGACCATACATAAAGGAACACACTTATACGTATCAAAACAAATTTTAAACAGCTGTTTTAAAAATTGAAAGCTATWTTTTAAATGTAATCTATTTTTGGTACTGAGGATTAAGCAGAGTCTTGCCCATGTTAAGTACTTGACCTCCTATTTACATTCTTCAAGCCAATGATTTCCACTCTAATGAGCTGAGAGTCACTAAAGGGTGCCCAACACTAGTCTAAAAAGATAGAAATTAGCTTACATCCGACAAAGCCTATGGGAAGAACAAGTATTTTTATTCTCTTCTATTATTTGATTAACATTTTAAGTTGTTGCGGCTGGAGTGTGGTCAGCAGGGAGAGCAGGCACTGTTCTTGTAAAGAACTACAGTTGGTAGTTCCTAGCGCCCATAGCAGGTATCTTACAACCGCCTGTGAAGCTCCGGGGATCTCACACTATCATCTAACAGTTTTAGGCACCTGTACTCATGTGAGTCATTAATGATGGCTTCTACTTCACTTGCTAAATAAACTTTCAAGTTACAGCTCCATACTTTCCACCTAATCTGGAAAGAACTTGGTTTCACCTCCTACCTCTTAACCTCTCAGCTTTAACTTCTAAGTATTAACAGATAAACTGGAGCACGTGCCTTTTCTTGGACGATCAATGCCCAAGATATGTTCCCTTGGAATAAAATACATCTTAGCCTTTGTAAGAATAAGTTTTCCTTACCCAAATTCAAAGGTTTCTTTGTAATTTAACCACCTAAACATGAGATCTGGATATTACCACATGAAATGTGTGTGTTTGTATGTGTACACACACAGTTGTGCCCAGTGGTCTCTAACACTAGTRAAGAAAGCATTTATGGCTGGGCATGGTCGTGTGTAGGAAGAATATCTTGTTTGTCCTGATGTGCCACCTGCCAATAATAAATCTGATGGCCTATGGCTTTTAGGCAGGAAACAGAAGGTGGGACCTTCATTCTAGGATAGAGCTAGGGGGAGATTCAACTGGGAAATGTGAAGAGACAGACACACTGTACCCAAGCATAGGTAACCAATCATATGGCAAAATGTGAGCTAAAATAATTAGGTTATTTTAGTTATGATCTAATAACTAATAAAAGAAGATAATAAAAGAAGAGCCTAGCTATATGGCCAAGGTATCTGCAAATATATTTTGCACCTGAGTCATACTTCCGTGAGCATGGGACTGGGAGGAAAAAACAGGACCAAAATTCTACACTAGTGCATATCTTTAGTCCCAGAACTCAGGAGGCACAGACAGGTGGATTTCTAGGAGTTCAAGGTCAGCTTGGTCTACAGAGTAAAGTCCAGGCCAGCCAAAGTTAAATACTGAGACCCCCTGCTGCCTTAGTTAGGGTTTCCATTGCTGTGAAGAGACACCACAACCGAGGACATTTAATTGGGGCTGGCTTACAGGTGCTAAGGTTTAGTCCACTATCATCATGGCAGGAAGCATGGCAGTGTCCAGGCAGGCTTGTCACTGGATTTGCTGAGAGTTCTACATCTTGTTCTGAAGGCAAACAGAAGACTGAGTTCCAGGTAAGTAGGAGAAAGGTCTCTTAAAGTCCACCCCCACAGTGACACACTTCCTCCAACAAGGCCACACCTCCTAATGGTGTCATTTCCTGGGCCAAGCATAGTCAAACTATCACACCCTGTCTCAAAAACCAAACCAAACCAAACCAAACCAAACCAAACCAAACCAAACCAAACCAAACAAGAAAAAAAATCCAACAAAATAAAAAAGGACCAAACAAAAATTATGAATTTTTCTGTCAAGAAAAAGACATAAATGTAACTTCCTTGTCTTATGTAGCCACTGCTCAAGCAAGACTAGGTTTTTGGGGGGTGGGAGCTGGGGAAGAGAAGTAATGTATTTGGTCATAAAGAAAACACTTGAATTTATTAAGCAATTGTCACCCTTACTGTGCTATTACATACAAACAACATGCTCGCATACATGCCCTACATACACAAAACACATAACTGACATATCCTTCACTGAGAACGGCAACTCTAAATGAAGGTTCTGACAGCGTGACAATGGCTGTATTTTCAAGGGGAAATTACAGTCTTATTTTAGAGATTTCTAGGCTTGTTATATTAATTTATTATTTATATTTGTTATTCCTATCAAAGCCACTAATTCTGAACAACAGTGAAGACAGGGTCAAAACTATATCCCTTCGGATATACTTTAACTATGTGCAAACCAATTTTAGTTTCTGTATTGCTCTATTTCTGAAATAGCCTTTTATTTACAACATTAACATCAGAAATGTAACCAAAGTAAAATTCAATTCAAGAGACTGAGACACAGCCTGGTTTCTAATTCTACATGCTTTTCCACGTGTTATCTCTGTAAACTAGACAGTCCTGCACTCCTACAAAAAGCACTGAGATCACACTGGCTGACCCAGCTAACACAATACAGGAAGTGGTCAGTGATCCAACTCAATGTCCAAATTGTTCAATAAACATTCTTAATTGCCCCCTCCCCCAGTCCACTGCAGCTCTTTTAGACAATATGGCTGTTGACCTTGATTTATCTCTGACTTACCAGATGGGCAAAGTCTGACCAAATTGAATAAGCTCTTTAAAAAAAAGTAGTGCTGTTTTAGAAGGGTCAGTTGGTTTCAAACAAAGGCTTTTCGTTCAGTAAGCAAGTCCCATAGAGAGACTTCCTCAGGGATAAGCCAGTGTTTCCTGCTGGGCTCCAGCATTCAAGGGGCAAGGGAAGTGGTAAGTCAATGCACACTGCCGGTACGCTGCAGGCTCCGGAGTACCTAATTTCTGACAGAACACAGAGATTTCTGTACACTGCTACACCAGCACGTTTTAAGATTTTGTTATGTTATACTGTTTGGAGGGTAACATATCTAAGAACATTCAGTGAAATCCAGCTGATTCTTTTCTTTTGTCTCCACAGCCATCTGTCTYGTCATATCCTGGGTCACCTTCAATGCTCCGGTGTCTCTGGCAGTCTCCCCGCTGCCGGCTTCCTGTAGGCCCTCTCCAACTGGATCCATGTGTGGTCATGAAAATAACTTTTCTCAATTCATTTCACAAGAGAATTTGCTTTTCAGGAAGCTCACAGTGACTCCCTATTTATCAAAGCCCGAAATATCTTAGGTTGTGGATGTGTCTCTAGATTACTCCCAAACTCCAGTTCATTTCTTTTGTATGCTCA
Source organism: Apodemus speciosus (assembly GCA_002335545.1). Classification (NCBI taxonomy): domain Eukaryota; kingdom Metazoa; phylum Chordata; class Mammalia; order Rodentia; family Muridae; genus Apodemus; species Apodemus speciosus. Next base: position 243,102 of record BDUI01000548.1, on the reverse strand, counting down.
CAAAGGTCCTACCCGTGGCTGACAGTATAACTTATTGACTGGTGTTACACCAAAATAGTTATGAAAATAAATCCCAAGACCGAGATTCTGATGGTTTGAGAAGATCTCTTAGGACATAAGCGATTGTCTATTATTACAGCCTCTGCACTCTGGGTTCCGGCAGTGGCATTTCTATAAGGTATTCCAACTCACAAATGCTCGCATACRGGCTTGTAAAAATATAAATGTTCATAATCAGGGTGTCCCTTTTCTATAATAATTATTTAAAAGACTGAAAGTGTTTTAGATTTTAGATTTTTTCTTGCATGGGTGGGGAAGTTTGGATATTCTCAGATACATAAGATAACTTGAGGATAGGACCTAAGTTTAAGCACAAATTTACTGATGCTTCTTTTGTACCCCATATTTATATCCATGGCCTAAAGGTAACAATATCTGGTTCTTAAATAATTTTATACACAAACACCACACACACACACACACACACACACACACACACACACACACACCAAGTTTTAAGCTATAGANAGCAGTGCAGGGTAATACTAGAACAGGGAAGTGGGAAGGGGTGAATGGGGGAGCCGGGGGAGGGAAAAAGACATATGGGACATCTGGGGGCGGGGAATCCGGAAAAAGGGAAATGAAATGTAAATAAAGAATATATCCAATAAAAAATATATAAATAAATAAATTTAAAAAAAAAGCCTAATGCAAAGACTGGTCTGTTTCAAGTTTTCTGGTGACTGGGATTCCATAGACACCCCAAACATTTCAGGCTATTGCCTTTGGTTTTGGTTAGCACATAGAACTTGGTGGTAAGACCATACTGGTGAAGATACCACATAATTTAGTTCACATACATGGAGTCCTGGTGCCAAAATAAGAGCTTTGTACCTACTGGATAACATTTATCCTTTTCTAAGTTTCTGTGTACTCTACTGTAGGAATCTTTGATCTTACCCAACTGTGAAATATATGAGCTATAGACTGCCTGATAGCATATACCCACCAGTGCAGTAGTATATGAATGCTTTGGGAGCGAACAAATTCTTCCTGATTCGATTTAAGTTCCTCTCCACAACATAGAATTGCTTGTCACCCTCATTAGTCAAGAATCTGTGACTGGTCAGTTGATAGGCCATGAGAAAGAACCTACAGTCACTGTTCTACAAAAAAAGATATAGTATTTATCTAAATTTAATGACTTACTGTCATTTTACAGATTAGTCCATCTCTCAACACTCATCTGAGAAGCATGAACACAAAGACTCACAATTGATCAACATTTGGAACAATAAACGACAGAGGCTTTAACACTAAATGACGCATCATGATCAAGCCCATTCTCCCTAAGCACTCCTGGTGGAAGGTAAGCGGACAGAATAATTGAAAGAGCCATAACAGGGAACTATACAGGGAACTCACAGTGGTTGCAACAACATGTATAAGACTTGTGTAAGCTCAAGCTAAACAGATAATAGCATGGATGTAGGAAGGCAGCATGGAGTCCCACTGACTCTGATAGCTGGACATGCAGAGTCAATTTTTTTCTTATTTTTATTGCAGTAAAGAATTACCAGGATGGCACCAACCATTATAAAAGAAAACATCCAATTGTGGCTGACTTATAATGTCAGAGATTTAGTTAATTTTTGACATGGTAGAAAGCATGGAGACTTGGAGGTTGAAGAAGGAACTGAGAGTTCTGCATCATGATCTATAGGCAGCAGGAAGACACTACAACTTTGGGCCTGGCTTGAGCATCTGAGACTTCAAAGCTCACCTGTAGTGACACAATTCCTCTAATAAAACTACACCTACTCCAACAAGACCATACCTCCTAATAGTGTCGCTCTCCATAAGACTGTGGAAGACATTTTACTTCAAATCACTATGAATTTCTTTAATGGTTTGCCTCTTGTACTAAAAAACTCCTGTGTTTGTCCCAACACCCAAAGGTATACAGGAAATCATAGTGTTTTTAGAAAGGACAAAAAGTTGGGTTACTCAAGAAATCAGATGGATATGTGAGTAACTTGGCATGAATGTGATCAAGGCAACTTGCATGAAACTATTAAACAATTATTAATAATATATGTTAGTAATGTATAATACATAAAGATCAAAATTATTTTAAAGAAATATAAACATATAAAAGAATTAGGAAAGTTAAGAATAAAATGTGTGTGTGAAATAGTATTACTATTATAAAAAATGTGAAGTGCAACCTTTTCTGTTTCTTTTTCCTTTTAAATGCATTTATTATGATTATGTACATACATAATATCATGTATACATATATAATATGATTATGATTGTGTACATACATGTACACAGTCTGACACACACACATGCTCTCTCTTTCTCTCTCTCTCTTTCTCTCTCTCTCTCTCTCTCTCTCTCTCTCTCACACACACACACACACACACACACACACCCACACTTTGACACATATGTGGAGGTCAAAAAAAGAATTTCAGGAGCCCAATTTCTCCATTTTTTTTCTTGGGGAGTCTAAGAATCAACTGAAGTGTTCAGGTTTGGAAGCCAGCTTTCTTCCCCTATTGAACTGTCTTATACTTAGTTTCCTTTTGAATTTTCAAAAGTAATATAAATTTCTTTGTACAAACAAGCTAAATTTATGGTAGGGAATTCTGAGCCAAAATATCAAAATCATTTTTTGTCAGACACAATATTATAGTTTGTCTCAGTTCCTAACAATAGCAATCTCCCTTTCTACATTAACATTATAGTTATTTGAAGGTATATTTAAAATATATTTAGATTTCATGTATGTAAGTCTAAGTGTAGGTCAATATGATTCACAGTGTTATAAAAATATGTTTAAGATGTTTTTCTTTAAATATTTAGTCTTCTAGGAAATGCAGACATAGAATTGTTTGTAAATGAACTAAATTACTGATTCAGAACATTCACTATCATCTTTGTTCAACATTGTTTTACAATACAAAACAGGCAGGTCACACACATACTGTTACAAACAATGGTTTGGTGCTGGCTCATTTTTATATTTCACAAGTGAAGAAAATGTCATGTCTAATTACTTAGAATAGAAATAAAATTTTCTGAAGAAGGCTGTTAATGACCTTCTAGACTGATTGACTCTCTACTGTTTCATGATTCTGCAAAGACAGAATATTAAAAATGGAAAGCCAACCATTATCTGAAGCTATCTTTTTCTACTTATTTGTCATTTTCTGGCAACCTCTGTATCTAACTAGATGTTTGGTGAAACATTCACAATGAATTAATTAGGCAGTTCACAAACTTGCATCACCTTTGTCAGTCACAACATTTGAAACCTTCATGCTGCAACCTGTCTCTGTGATGTCCCGGCAATGTATTTGGTTATCTCATGTATTCATGGGTTTCTTTTGTTATATAACATAAACAGAACATTGACAACTTCAAAATCAGAAAGTCACTAAAGGAATCCTGAAGTCATGGTCACTCATTTTTAAATGAGATTATTCTCTCTTATTAGGAGTGGGATTTTTTGTTTGTTTGTTTTTAATATCATTAAAAAAAAAACACCTTGGAAATCAATACATAGTTCACAGGTAAGCATGGAAGACAGAAAACAATGAGGATATGCATTTATATGAACATTTTTGTCTGTATGTTTATGTGTGTTATCACATATTAATCATTAATGTAGAAAATGCATGTAGCTAGAAAGCATCAGTATAAATGGTTGCAAAAGTTATAAAACTTCATATAGTTTGAATAACACATTTTTTGATGGAATACTACAAAAGGAAACTAGGGAATAGCCACCCTAGGGAAAGGTTTCTGGAGCTACTCACCTAAAGGTACATATTTATGTACATGTGCTGCTATCTGAAATACACAAGTACGCATGAGTTGATGCTCTAAGAACAGGAAAACAAATGGACTGCTACCCTAATGCAGAGGAATGCATAAGCTATAATTCTAAGTGCACGGGTACTCATGAGATGTATTAAATGGCCCAGTTACATAGCTCACCAAGCAAAGGTATAGCCACCAAAAATGATGATCTGGATTTGATGCCATGATTCAACAGGATGGAAAAGAAAAGAAACTGTCAGGAGTTGTTTTCTGATCTCTAAAACTCATGCCAAATTATATATATGTGTGTGTGTGTGTGTGTGTGTGTGTGTGTGTGTGTGTGTGTGTCTGCGTGGCAGAGAGGTGGTGATGGGGAAAATACATGAGTTTTTACCACATGCACAAAATAAGGAATTAAATATAATAACTCAGAAGACATTTTGCTGTATAGTCACTCACTGAAGCATCTCCCTTTATAAATCAAAAGGAACAGCTCTGAAATTTATTTATATTCCCTTTAAATTCTGTGTCCTACTTCCCTTGCCTGGATATTTGGCCAAAAATACCTGCATTTTGTTTCCATTTTTTTCTTTCAAAGGTTGTCACCTTGTCAAAGGTTGTCTTCAAGTTCCAACAAAGCCCTAAATGTTAAAATAGCTTCTTGTCAAATCTTTATATTTATGATCATTATTTTCCTTGCAATCCATTCTATCCTCTTTTCCATGAAACTAACATGGATCGGCATTTTGAAAATGACTAGGAAATATGATTTGGCATAATTATATAAGAGGTATTATATAATGAAAGACCTGCTGTTAGAACATTTCTTAGTTGTACTAAGCATTGTGGTAAACACTGTTTACTATAATAACTTTTAAAAAGAGACAGATTGACAAAAAGGATCATAAAATGTACAGATTTGAAAATTTAATAATTGTTGCTGCCTTATGATCAAATTATTAATGAGGAATTTTGTGCGATACAAACAATTCATAAGATAACATAGATGGTCCAGAGCAATGCTACTCTTTACCTAAATCTTCACTATTTCCAGTGATTTTATCCTATGCACAATCATGCAGTATCAATTCATTTTCTGATTTAATGGGGGAATTGTTAAGTGTATCCAGTTAAGAATATTCAGATCTACTCACACATACAAAAGAACACTATTTTGGACTCTAATATAAAATTACATGGTATTGATGGACGAGTCCTATGCATCCTCATCTTTTGAATATTGATTATGTTAACATACATAACAGTAGTGCTATACAATATGGTTTTACCCTTTGAAACATATGCAGTCCACTTAGAATGTTTAAAAACAGTTAGAAGAGAAAGCAATAGGACATAACACTTCTCTAGAATCAGATTATATTCTGATTTGTCTCTGACCTTGAATAGTTCAGGTCTTCACATTTCTTTAGTTTCCACTCCTTTTCTTCTTTCAATTTCCTTTAAAACCAAGGTCAGGTCTTCTGTATCAGTTCCCCACAGAGTAAGAAATGGCTTATGAGGAAGTACAGAAGCTATTTGGGGTTGGATATATCACTTAAAGCAAAACATCTAAAGACAAAGAAAAAGTTTGGAAGGCACAAAGGTTTCATGTGCAGCCATTGGGAAGAAAAAGAAGAATGAGAAGAAAGGTCACCCAGACACTAAAACTATTTATGAATTTATTGCAACTTTGATGGGAAGTTCCTTAGGAATCTGAGTTTGAGAATTATCAGCAGCTGCAGTTTTAAAATGTGTTCTTGGTTGTGATTCACTGAAACTGTTATGTACTTTATAGTATAGGAAACTTTCACATTTCATGTGCTTTATAGCTTTATTTATTCATATTGGACAAACAGCCTCTTTCAAGAGCTCTTATAATCTGTGAAAATAATTGAATTTGTGTGTTTTCTTGGTAGTTATGTTAATAAACAGAAATGAAAAACAAATCCCAGAGTTCTTGACCACTGTGACTAAATCTAAAATGAAATATTTTGCAACATACATATATTTCTATGAGTAATCTGCACTATATGTAGAGTTTGTTAATAAAATTAATGATATGGGAGAAAGATTAAATCTGGATGCCATGTGCTATTGAAAAATATACATATGCTACATTTTAAGGAATGACAGAATGAAGTTGCAAAAGTAGATAAATTAAAGCAGCGAGAGTTACTTTTCTTGCAGTTCTTTTTTCTATTTTACTAACCTTATATCCTCCTCACTGTCTGCTCCATGTCAACCCCATTCACAATTCTTACCCCTTTACTCCCATCCTCCCATCCTCCCATCCTTCCATTCCCCCATCTCCTTCACTTCTGAGTGGGTTTGCCTGCCTGGTATACCCCTATCCTACGCTGGCTTATCAAGACTCCTCTCTCACTAAGGCAACACAAGACTTCCCACATAGAGGAACATATCCCATAGACAGGCGAAAGCTTTTGGGATAATGTGTTTCTGTTTTTCAAGACTCACATGAAGACCAAGCTGCACATGTGCTACATATGTGTGGGGAGGCCTAGGCCCAGCCTGTGTAGGCAATTTGAATGGTGGTTCTGTCTCTAAGAGCACCAAGATGCCAGGTTAGTTGATTCTGTTGGTCTTCATGTGGAGTTTCTATCCCCTTTAGAGGCCACAATTATTCTTCCTATTCTTCCATAAGAGTCTCTAGGCACCATTCACTCTTTGTGGGTGTCTGTATCTGTTTGAGTCAGCTGCTGGGTAGAGGCATTCAAAGGACAGTAAACTCCTGTCTGCAAGCATAACAGAGTATAGTTAATGGAGTTAGGGATTGGTTCTTACCAATGGGATAGGTCTCAAGTTGGGCTGGTTATTGTTTGACCATTCCCTCAGTCTCTTCTCTATCCTCTGTGCCTCTATTTCTTGTAGACAGAATATATTTTACAATGAAAATTTGTGGCTAGGGTCGTGTCTTTACTGTTCCACTGGAGTTCCTGCCTGGCTACAGGTAGTGTGCTCTTTTAAGTCAAAGACTCAGAATATCTATGGCTTTGAAGCTTCTGGGAAAGAATTTTTAATGGTTCTTCCCAACATTTGACAATTGTTACCCATCGTAACCACTATGATCAAATTATTTTCTGTCTTCACTTGATATTGTGGTCCATCCATACATCAGAACCTCTGTAAAAATGTATTTTCCCTATAATGAGGATGATCACTAAAGTTGAGTCATGCTAATCCATTCTGACTTCACCTTGATCAGCATGATATCTTTGAAGCCTTTGTAGGCATCTCCTCATGCCCATAGGGACTCTTGCCCTTTTAAATAAAAAAAAAAATATGCTATTGAATGCCCTACTGAATATTTTAAAAATTTCAAAGTTATATAGTTATTCATTTCAAATACTATGTAAATAGCTGTTATACTATAATGATTATGGAATATGAAAATTTTTTCACATATTTAATAGAGGCACAAGTATGAAGTGTTTAATTATATTATACTGTGTACAAGTTAGAGAGTGATTAAAATATACTCATTGAAAATTAGGGGGAAGGAGAGAATCTCTGCAATCATATGGGGTTATGGCAAGAAATGCACTCATATCAATAGGTTACAATATGCTTATGAATCCTATACAAGTTTCAGTACATAAAATGTCAGGTTATAGTAATGTGATGAATGTTTTTCTTTATATTTTGACAAAAGTAGCGAAAGTCAAAGTTTGTATTCCAAATATTTTTCCAAGAAAGCTAATGAACATTCTTTCATTTATTATGTTAATAGCTTTCTTTCCCTCACAATTAGAATTAGTTTAAACTATCAATATATGTTGGCTATAAAAGGTAAAGTAGATGTCTTAGTTTTGAAGGACCATAGTAAAACAGTTTCAGTGATGGATCAGTAGTGAATCAAAGATTATGCCAAAATAATATTGACTTGGTACAGACCATGACAGGATTCTGCCAGAAAACATTAAGACAGTTATGCCCAATTCCTTTATAGAGAATCCAAATAGAAAACATCTTTGTCACAAATATTTCAAGATAATCAGATGTGTAAAATCAGAGACACATGTCTCTGTGATGACAGAGACGAATACACTGTAGAACAATAACAACAAAAAGAAAACAAAAAACAAAACAAAAACAAATAACATAAAACAAAAACAAGCAACACAGGTATTTATGAACCTCATGAGAACTATTCTACTTCATAAATGAGCTGATATGAGGCAGTCATTAGAAAATCATGTTCCTTCAAATCTAAAGCAAGTATGGATCCTGTCTTTTAATAGGGAGGGGTGACCCAGATTATCAATTTAGTGACCATATTCCAGTAAGTCCAACATGACCCAATGATTCATTATCTGTACTTTACTGAAAAAATGTAATATTTTGAGACATATTTCATATTCCAAATTTATATCAATATAATTTATAAAATTCACATTATACTTTTAATTTTTAATCTTTGTTAGTAGGATAATTTCAATCATGTTGTTAGTGTTCACTAAGAATTTGTCTAGTTGGAATTTTAATTTTTTAAAATTAGTAGAAGAAGTTGGAGAGATCTTGAAGATAACTGGCCTCTATAAGATATCAAACTAGAGGTAGATTGTTAAAAGTTCTTCAGCTAAAGAAGAAGAAACTGTCTCAGGTATTCGGGGAAGCAGTTTCACAGGTGTAGAAAACTTGCATGAGCATCAAGTTATATGTCCCTCAATAAATTGGATCTGCTCATGTGCTCCACCTCAATTTTCAGGGTCATATCATCTTCAGTGTTGTTCTGTAAGACTGGTGAATTAATTTGTGTTCCATTCTAACAATTTTCTATATACACTCTGGTTTTGTTTTTTGGATGTTTTAGCCCTGTAGTTGTAAGAGCTAAAGATTTGTTTCAAGGTAGATAAGCAAGTTTTCAGGTCACTGAATTCAAGTAAGAGTTTGAGCTAGAACTCAAATCCCAAGCTTATTTATTATGGGACTCATCCCTCAATTATGATGAGAAATAATCAGAACTTCATATTATAATTTATTTTTCAGATTGAATAAAATGTTCAAAAGTATTTAATATTTGTCACCTAAATTGTACTACCTAGAATAATTGACTAAGACCACACTCTAGAAGTTTTTTCTATAAATAATCTGTTACTCAAATTCATGCACTATACTTTTGGACAAGAGTGGAAATGGACTAATTGTTGAATTTACATCAAATTATCAAATAGTATTGAGTATATTAAACTTAGTACACATCTTAAAACACTGTTTAAATGTTTGTTACTGAAAGAGGTGCTTTGATAATAAACTAGTCAGTATGTCAAAGTCACCATAGAAATAAAACTGCAGGACATGTGATAATAGGTAGATAGAAACAAATATGTGAATTTGAATGTTTAATATGAGTTTCCTGCAACAAATTTTTCAATAGTAATGTTAGAACTTTATCAAACACATACTTTCAGAAAAAATCTGATGTATAATCAGCAGCTATCAAAGCTAGAATTTGGTAAGAGGCTGAAGAAAAAGACTGGTAAATCCAAGATTGAGTGATATGTAGTACTGTAGGAAATCACAGAGTAGAACATGTGTGAGGTATCTCCAGATACCCTGAAACAGGAAGAATATGACCATAGGAACTGCAATGTTCTTAGAATGTCTCTAAAATCTACTGACAAATCAAATTTGGGCTAAACAAATAAAGCCTGTATGTTACCAAAAGATATCAATGCTTTTATTACAGAATTTTTTTATATGAATCTATTTTTATCAATTGGAATTTTGATTGCTACATATAATAAACTTGATAATCTTCATGCTCCATCTTCTTTCATTGATTTTGTTCCTTTAATGCAGTGGGGTGAGGATGAAGATAGGCAATGTGCAAGAGGATTATTTATTAACAATGTCATTCTACAGTGTAAATAGGTCTCAGTCAGCAAGCCTGAGATCAGAAAGGAATGACAACACTCTATTCATGTAAGCAGAAGCTGAAGAACTCAAGTGAAATTCATTTTCATGTAGGGAATATCAGCTTTCTGTCAATATCATGTAGTAGATTAAATTGGAAGAATTGAAACTTCCTTTGATGCCATTTTTTGATCACCTAATCACATATTTGATGCCATTTGTTTGACAACTTTAGTAATATGACAAAAACATTTTACTATTAAATTTCTATCAGTGTTTGAATTTCTAGTGGGCATAACCTACAGAGGTATCACATGGAACAGATTGTTATATTAATAATAATTGCCAACTCTGCATCACAGATAATTAATTTGAACTATAAACATGGTCAACTTTCCTTCTTCCAACAGCTGAGAGTAATACTAATCTATTAATATGATATTCAAAAAAAAAAGCCAGGCGGTGATGGCATACACCTTTAATCCTAGCACTTGGGAGGCAGAGGCAGGCAGATTTCTGAGTTCGAGGCCAGCCTGGTCTCAGAGTGAGTTCCAGGACAGCCAGGGCTACACAAAGAAACCCTGTCTTGAAAAACCATAAAAAAATATTCTTCCATCACTCATATTGTCAGTGTAGTGCCTAAGTGGCCATATGGATGATTATGATCAAATTACTACCTCTACCTTAAATAGTTAGCAAGCCATTGAGTCAACAGAAATATTTGTGTTTCGATATGACTTTCCTCCATTCATGCATTGATTATGCATAGATGCTACCAGAATTATGCATAAAAGTATTCTCTTACTCACTGAAATATTCTGTACATTTCTCTTCAGGAAAAAATCATTTTAATTTTATAGAAAACAAAGTTCAACAACTTGTGTAATTTTCTGGAAACACTATCTTTACAAATGTTTCCCACTACTCATAAGCAATATTTCTCAGAAACTCATAGAATGATAACTGAAAACATAATATATCATCAGGTATTAGACAAACTTCTTCTAAACTGAATGTCTAACTATAATTCTAGCCTATGATTTATATAGCAACTGCCACATGATTTATTTGTGCCACAGCTTAGAAAAGGATAATGAAGCAAAGTATTTTGTATATTTCCCGAGAAACTTCGCCATCTCCATCAAAGAAAGCTTAATATTAGTGGAAATGAAATTGATAGCAGCAAGGATTTTTTCTATTAATTAAATTAGAGAGTCAAATGTGTTAATACAGATACAACTTTTATATGTAACCATTAATTCTGAGGTTGTGGTGGTTTGAATAAGAATAGGCCATATAGCTCATGTATTTGAATCCTTGGTCATTAAAAACTGGTGCTACTTGGCAGGGATTGGGTGTATGGCCTTGTTGGAGTATTTCTTCCCTTGCTGGAGGAAATGTGTTATTAGGGTTGGATTTGGGGGTTTCAGAAGCCCAAGCCAGGCCCAATGCTCCTCCTTCTTCCTGCTGCATTTGTGTTTAAATGTAGAACCCTCAGACGTCTCTCCAGAATTATGTCTGATGGCATGCCACCATGCTTCCCTCCATAATGATAATGATCAAGAATTTAGAAACTGTAGTCAGCCCGAGAGTAAAGCTTTTCCTTATATGAGGTCCCATGGTTGTGGTGTCTCCTCACAGAAATAGAACTTTGACTAAGACAGTTAGTTTAGAGGCAAAGGGGATATACCAAAGTACTCTGTACCAGTAGAGTTATTCTCTTAATGTATAATGTTGAAAAAGATAAAGAATAGTTAAGACACAATTAGCTAATCATATGATTCCCAAGAAGAAGGGAGGAAAGGGCCTAGGTCCTGAAAAGACTTGATCCAGTATCATAGAGGAGTACCAGAACAGAGAAATGGGAGAGGAGGGATTGGGGAAAGGGTGGAGGGAAGGGGACTTAGGGGACATATAGTGAGGGGGTAACTGGGAAAAGCGAAAGCATTCAGAAAGTAAACACAAAGAATATAGTAAATAATAAAAATCTAAAAAAAAAATAAAAAATAAAACATTTAAAAAAAGAATAGTTAAAAATAGACACACACATGTAATGTTCCATTCAGTTCTAGAGATTTCTTTAAAATTTAGAAATGGAAAAGAAAATCAATTTTAAGGTACACAAATGGTAACCAAGCTGAATATCTGTTACATAGCGCAGCCCCATATGTGCTCTTTCCTTGGTGGTTCAGGCTCTGTGACCACCTACCGGTCTCAATTAGTTGATTCTGTAGGTTTTCTTCGGTTATCTTTGACCCTTCTGGATCCTTCAATCCTTCCCTCCTCTCTTACATAAGATTCCCAGAGCTGCACCTAATGTTTGGCTATAGGTCTCTGCATCTGAATGGAGACTTTCTGAAGACAGTTATGCATGGTTCCTGTCTGCAAGTACAGTAGAATATTACTGTGTCCAGGATGCGCTCTTCCTCTCAAGGCAGAATCTCAAGTTGGACCAGTCATTGTTGGCCATTCCTTCAGTTTCTGCTCCTTCTTTATCTGTTGGAGGCCTCCCATTCTCTGACAAGGGGAGAGATAGATATAGTAGAGTTGACAGGAAGGGACTGGGAGGAGATGTGGGAGAGGAAGCTGAAATGGAGACATAAAGTAAATGAATTAATAAAAAATACTTATAAATAAAAAACTATTAACAAAATAATGAGCTTCTCAAAGGTAAAAAGTGCATAAAAATAAAGCAAATAAAATTTTAAATAAATTTTATTAATTGCATACAATTAAAAAACTAATACAATTGAAAGGTAGGTTCATATCTCTAAATTATGATATCACTGATATTATGATATTTAGTTCTGTTTTTATTTCTTAAGATTATTTCATAACATATGTTCAATTATGTTTGTTTGTCTCCTATTATTTGTCTTCTGTTTCTGACTGGAAACATATTTTTCTGGTGAAAATATCTTTGTGATTTTTTCCCTTTTGGAGTGCTTGTTTGTTTGTTTGTTTGTTTTTCCATAAGTGTCTCTAATAATATTTAAATATCTTTGATTTAAAGACTACTTTTGAAATATGTAATCTGATCACTTAAGTTTACAAAAATTAAAACCTGAAGAAAATGCTACCAGATAGCATGAGAAACAGCAGAAAATGGCTTTGAAAAAGACATGATTTCAGTGAACAGTCTCTCCACTCTCCTTTGTATCATATTTTATTTCCTCTTGCCATAATGAAATGGTGAAATAAAGGTATTTGGGAAAGGAAGGCTTTATTTGGCTTAAGAGTAAAAAATTATCATTAAGACAAGCCAAGGCAAGAATCCAGAGACAGGAACTGAAGCACTGGCTTCCTCAACTTACTTTCTTATGAAGGGATGTGGTACATGAAATTCTTAGGCAAATGGATGGTACTAGAAAATATATCTTCCTGAGTGAGATAACCCAATCACAAAAGAACACACATGGTATGCATTCACTGATAAGTGGATATTAGCCCAAAAGCTGAGAATTAGCAAGATACAATTCACAGAAGCTCAAGAAGAAGGAAGACTAAAGTGTGAATGCTTTTGTCCTTCTCAGAAGGGAGAACAAAATAATCACTGCAGGAAATATGGAGGAAAAAGTGTGGAGCAGAAACTGAAGGAAAGGCCATCCAGAGACTGCCCTACCTGGGGTTCCATCCCATAAACAGTTACCAAACCCAGACACTATTGTGGATGTCTAGAAGTGCTTGCTAACAAGAGTCTAATAAAACTGTCTCCTGAGAGGCTCTGCCAAATACAGAGCCTTACAAATACAGAGGTGGATGCTCACAGCCAACCATTGGGTTGAGCATTGAGTTCCCAGTATAGGACTTAGAGAAAGGATTGAAGGAGCTGAAGGTGTATTGCAACAACCGTATCAACAAAGCAGACCCCCAGAGCTCCCAGGGACTAAACAAACAACCAAAGAGTACACTGGAGGGACAGATGGCTCTAGTCACATATGTAGGAGTAAATGGACTTGTTTGACATCATTGGGAATAGAGGTCCTTGGTACTGTGAAGACTTGATGCCACAGTTTAGGGGAATGCTAGAACAGGGAAGCAAGAAGGGGTGGGTAGGGAAATACCCTCAAAAGAGCAGGGGGAAGGAGTATGGGATGGAGGTTTCCAGAGGGGAAACCGGGAAAGGGGATAATAATTGAAATGTAAATAATGAAAATATCTAATAAAAATTCAAAAACATATTCATCAGAACTATTCACTAAGAAATGTGAGTTAGGTAATATAATATTATAGACTTAGAAAAATAAAGAGAAAATAATTATTAAAATTAATTTAAGAATCTCAGAGAAATTGAAGGCTTCATATTTTTGATAGGATCTTGCTGTTTCAGTGTGGTATGAATCCTAGCAAAATCAATGCATATAGTAAGGAAATTATATCCAAATTTTCATACTTTTCTTCAGAATAATTTTCTCACTTCTTCATTAAGGAGCAATGTCATAAAAGGGTATTGATGCTGAAAATAGCGAAAGTGGAGGTAGAAAAGAAATGAACATAAATATTTATGGGAATGATGGCTTTGAAATTCATTTGAAAGAAACCAAAATATATCTATAAGAAGTTCAAAACTACTTCAGAAAAGTAGTTAAAAAGCTATTCACTGGTAGCAATGACAGAATATATGTCAAATCTATTATTAAACATCTTAGACTCAGCAAGAGAAAACCAATCTATGCCATACATTCAACATGAATTGCCAATGACTTCATATTAAACTATGTAAAGCAGTATGAAACACTTGATATGACTAAAGAAAAATAAAATCATATAAGTTAAATTTTATAAGCTCAACAGTTATTTTTCACGGTTATTACCTTTGGTGATGTAATTAATTGAGGAGTCATTCAGATAATAGTTCAGATGATAAATTCATACATTAGATCAAAATCACATATGGAATTGATGATACAATTCTGGTGATGTTACCTGAGACCATAGTCGGGGCCTGGACTACACTGAAACCTGGATCCACATCTGCCTCTGTGGCCGTGCAAAGCAAGGGTCTGTTACCACCAAAGGTCAGGCAGATATAGCTGGACACACCCCTAACCTGGACAACCTGAAGCGAGCTGATCCCGGGAACTGAGAGCAGGAGCTCCAACCCTGCCCCTAGCTTGCTGCAGTAGTAGGAAGAGCCCCACACATCGTGGGAGTTGCAGGTCAGTTGACCCCCAGGGTGTGAGCATGGGAGAACTGGCCCTGCCATTCTTCTCCAGTACTGTGGTAGGCACTTTGGAGAGATACACTTCTCACCTCTTGTCACTGACCATCTGTGGGTGGTGGGACATCTAGCCCTATGGTCATGTGAGCAGGAGAGCTAGCTCTCCCCTCACCAGCTGCCGCACTTGGGAGAGTGCGGTCTGTAACGCACCTCGGCAGCATAATGGAGCCGTCCTTGTGGCAGGGACACAGGCAGGGATTTGAGGGTACGAGTGAGGGATAGTGGACCCTGTCACTTGTCTGCCATGCCTTGAAATGAGGAAGGGAGAGATGCCTCACCCCTTGTCCTTTGCCACCTATGGCAGGCAGAAGAGCTGGCTTTGAGCTCATAGAAGTGGGAAAGCTGGTCCTGCTCCTCACCTGGGAAACTCAATAGAACTGAACTTAATGACATGGGACGCAGGTGAGCGGGCCTCATAAGGTATGAGCATGGAAGAATTGTACTGGCAACCTCTCTGCCTGCTGCAGCACAAGAAAAGGAAAGATACCTTCCCCAACCCTTGCACTTTACCACCTACCGTGGGTATAAATAGGCCTCAGCCCATGAGGGCAGGAGGGCTAACCCTGCCTCTTGTCTTCTATAAGGTAGATGCAGTCTTCCTCCCCTCCCTCATCCTTTGAACTTATAACACGAAGGACAGGTGGCTCTGGGGTCAGAAGAGTGGGAGATCTGGCCCTGTCTCACACTGTTTGCAACATTTTGGAGAGCAGGCCATGCACTTTGTGTGGGCAACAGAGTAGAGATGGCCCTGGTTGTGGGAATTGATGGTGAGCTGGTCCAAGGACATGAGAGTGGAAGAGCTGGCAGGTTAACCAGCTTAGATACCTCTGAGGTTTCTAAGACCAGGCCTGGACTTTGAATTGGCCCACCCCAATATCTACTCCATTTTTGAACTGCTAGTGTACACAAGGTTTGTCCTACATATCCAAAACTACAGGATCTCATGAAACAAGGCAAAAACAGGATATCCAAGAAGAGTCCTTGGTGAGGTTTCAGTAGCAGAAGCCAGAGGCCTTGTACAATGCTGAATTATTGAAATGAACATTTACAAGCAAAAATAGTTTAGAAAACTGTGTGTATATACTGTGGGATACACAGTGACATACTACAGTTTTCACAACCAGATTTTTTATCTGTTTTGGGAGATGCTGCATGTATGAAGGGTACATAAGAGGGTAGGATGGATGAATGGAATTTGGGTGCCTACTATGAAATTCACAAAGGACCAATAAAAAGATTTAAAAATGCAGAATCTCCCCGAGCTAACTATATTGAAATACAGAGATTATAGTAATACATACTGCAAACATGCAGGAAGTGGTAATGACTTTACTATAATAATTTTAGGTGTGAATACTTTCCTTCCCCTGGCCTCTGCTTCTTTAAATGTAGAAGTATGTCTATAACAATTTATTATTGAATAGCAGAATTCTAGTGTCATTCTAATCCCTTTTTATTCTTTAGTCAATCTTTAGGAAAGTATTTATAAGGTAGATTATCCCCCAGCAATCAAGGTGTTTATATTTCAAGGTATATCAATGAAGAAGGCGGCAGATAAGCTTCCCAAACTCTTCAAACACAAGAGATATCAGACACAGGAGAAGTACACTTTCGAAATTCCTGTTTGAAATCTAAAGCTACTTATTCACTTTAGAAGTGCAGTGCAGACTGAAGTTGTTCCTTTTTTCCAGTAGATTATATCTCTAGTTAAATTTTCCATTATAATGTTCAACAACTGTGGCTGGGTTATGAACTTGAGAATTTATTGCAAGATTCATGATTAGGTGCCCTGATTATAGTCACCAATATGGCCTGAAAGAACTGTGTTCATAGGCATAAAACATTAAACAAAACAAACTATAAAACAAGTTAATTTATTTAAGAATGTGGAACTATAGGGGCTTTATTGGCTTTGGGTTGCCCCATTGTAGAATGTAATCATTATTAAAAGGAAGATGCTCTTACAGAGATTAAATATGTAGACCAGTTTTTAAATAGGGAACAAAACATTACAAACATAGACGGAGGATGGTAAAAGAGTATGGAGACAAAAGAATTTGTACAATCAAAAGAGGTATGTCACTGAAGACAGGGTTAGAGATTTCAAAAGTCAGGCCATTCATACTTAACTTTCTTTGTGACATCTAGTTGTTGTTTCAACCTGTAAGCTCTAGTGGACTCCTCCAGTGCAGCTTATGCCTGTCTGGATGCTTTCTGCCATGGTGGTCATGGATTCTAACACTCCCAAAGCATAAGCTCCCTTAAATGCTTTCTTCAAAAAGTTGCTGTGATTTGCATATCCCTGATGACTAAGGATGTTGAATATTTCTTCAGGTGCTTCTCAGCCATTTGATATTCCTCATGTGAAAATTCTTTGTTTAGCTCTGTGCCCCATTTTTTAATAGGGTTATTTGGTTCTCTAGAGTCTAACTTCTTGATTTCTTTGTACAACTCGGATATTAGCCCTCTGTCAGATGTAGGGTTGGTAAAGATCTTTTCCTGATTTGTTGGTTGTCGTTTTGTCCTTTTGACAGTGTCATTTGCCTTACAGAAAATTTGTAATTTTATGAGGTCCCATTTGTTAATTCTTGATCTTAGAGCATAAGCTATTAGTGTTCTATTCAGGAAAATTTCCCCTGTGCTCATGTCCTCCAGGGTCTTTCCCAGTTTCTTTTCTATTAGTTTCAGTGTGTCTGGTTGTATGTGGAGGTCCTTGATCCACCTGGAGTTGAGCTTAGTACAAGGAGATAAGAATGGATCAATTTGCATTCTTCTGCATGCTGACTTTCAGTTGAATCAGCACCATTTGTTGAAAAGGCTATCTTTTCCCACTGGATGGTTGTAGCTCCTTTGTCAAAAATCAGGTGACCATAGGTATGTGGGTTAATTTCTGGTCTTCAATTCTATTCCATTGATCAACCTGCCTGTCACTGTACCATCCCTGAGATTTCACCTCACACCTGTCAGAATGGCTAAGTTCAAAACTCAGAAGGCAGCAGATGCTGGCAAGGATGTGGAGAAAGAGGAACACTTCTCCACTGCTGGTGGGATTGCAAGCTGGTACCACCACTCTGGAAATCAGTCTGATGGTTCCTCAGAAAACTGGGCATGAGACTATCAGAGGACCTCGTTATACCACACCTGGGCATATACCCAGAGGATTCCCCAGCATGTAATAAGGACACATGCTCCACTATAGTCATAGCAACCCTATTTATAATAGCCAGAAGCTGGAAAGAACCCAGATGACCCTTAACAGAGGAATGGATAGAGAAAATGTGGTATATAGAATACTACTCAGCTATTAAAAAAAATGAATTCATGAAATTCCTAGGCAAATGGGTGGAACTGGAAAATATCATCCTAAGTGAGATAACCCAATCACAAAAGAACGCACATGGTATATATTCACTGATAAGTGGATATTAGCCTAGAAGCTCAGAATACCCAAGAAAGAATTCACATAACAAATGATGCCCAAGAAGAAGGAAGGAGAGGACCCTGTTCCTGGAAAGGCTCAATGCAGCAGTACAGGGTAATACCAGGACAGGAAAGCAGGAGGGTGTTGATTGGGGAACAGGGAGAGAGGAGGGCTAGTAAGAATTTTATGGAAGGAGGATCCAGGAAAGTGGAAATCATTTGAAATGTAAATAAAGAATATATCTAATAAAAATAAATTAAAAAAATTAACTAAAACCTTTAAAAAAAGTTGCCTTGATCTTAATTTCTCTTCACAGAAATTAAAAATAACTAAAAGGATGTGTCATATTGGAACATAGAGTCCAGTGACATTTATGAAAACATTTTAAACTAAAAGGTATACAGACATTTTTTTATGGACTCATTAGAGATATATAATATTCAGTGTTTTATTTGTTGTTAATTGTTCATTGGTGATTAGGTAACTAAATGTACTAAGCTTTTCAAGTTATTTTCTTATAACTTTAGAGTGTGAAATAGGAGGATAACCAAGAGTCTGAGGCCCATGTGACCAACAGAATGAGTCTCAGGTCTACATGACTTAGACAATGATCTCTTGTCTTAGAGAACATCAAGCAAAGAAAAACTAAGAAAGAATTAATTTATTATATTGTGCACATTCATCCACTATTTCAGATTATAATATTATAAAATAAGAAATTGATTAAAATGAGAGCATCTTAAAAGGAAAAAAATTTTCATCAAAAGAATGAATATTAAATTATGGCCTTCACAAATGATGAATGAAATTTATTATAAATAAATCAATGCCTCACCTATCCATCTTTCTAAAATGAACACTGTCTTTCCCATTTACAGGAATATACCCAATATGCATTGTAGGCTCTTGACAATTTAAAAAATCATTATGTGAGAAAACAGAATTCTGCAACTGAAGAAACATAATTGTCCTGACTGTGGTGACATTCTCATCAATGAGGTAATGGTCTGAGTCATCAAAGCAATTGTTCTTCCTGTTTGCATCACTTAAACTTTCTTCAAGAAAAAAATAATGTCAAGGAGGCTCAGAAAAATCTTAAAGGTGATGTTTATCATTTAAACTACTTGTATTTGCTTTGGCCAAGTATTACTTAACTGAAAACTAATAATAGAAAAGTTAAAGTTATGTAGTGATTAGAATACATACTAAATAACAAGGTATTATGCTAGAAATTATCATGCTTTTAAGAAGTTACGTTTAAATTTATAAGGTAAACTAATACACTCTTTAATTTGTACTTCAAAGAAACCTCGAATCCATGTGCTGTGTTAGGAATTTACGAAGCCTAGAAATGTAATATGTGGCAAGTTACTTAAGCTGTATTACAGAACAATAGTGATAAAACTTGCGTGGTATTAGTGCAGAGACAGACACATTGATCAATGGAAAAGAACTGAAGATCCAGAAATAAAACCACACACTTATAGACTCTTGATCTTTGACAAAGAAGCAAAAAATATACAAGGAAAAAAGAAAGCATCTTCAAGAAATGGTGCTGGTCTAACTGACTGGCTGTATGTAGAAAAATGTAAATAGAACCATATTTGTCACCTTGCAAAAAGTGAAAGTCTAAGTGGATCAAAGTTTACAACATAAAACCAGATAGATTGAATCTAATAGAACAAAAGGTGGGAAAGAGCCTTGAATTCATTGGCACAGGAGAAATATCCCTAAACAGAACTCATTGGCTCACTCTCTAAGATCAAGTATTCATAAATGGGACCTCATGAAACTGGAAAGCTTTGTAACAAAAAGGACATAGTCAATAAGACAAATAGGAAAACTACCAGTTCGGGGGAAAAAAAAAAACTTCACTAACCCCACATCCTATAGAGCACTAATATCTAAAATACATGAAGACACAAGAAACTAACCATGAAATAACCAAACAACCAATCAAAAATGTGTTATAGAACTAAACTGAGCATTTACAACAAGGAATATCCAATGGCTAAGAAACACTTAAAGAAATGTTCAATGTCTTTAGTGATCAGAGAAAAACAAATCAAAATGATGCTGATATTTTCTACCTTATACCAATCAGAATCACTAAGATCAAAATCTTAGGTGATAACACATGTTGGCAGGCAAGGATGTGGAGAAGGAGGCACATTCCTCTATTGCTGATGAGATTGCAAACTGATACAACCACTCTAGAAATCAATCTGGAGGTTCCTCAGATAATTGCAAATAGATCTACGTGAAGATCCAGCAATACCAGACTTGGGAATACACCCAAAAGATGCCCCACCATGCCACAGGAGTATGTGTTCCACTATGTTCATAGCAGCCTTATTTGTGATATCCAGAAGCTGGAAACAACCCAGATGACCCACAACAGAAGAATGAATACAGAAAATGTGGTTCATTTTCACAATGGAATACTACTCAGCTATTAAGAATGAGAGGACATCTTGAGTTTTGCAGGTAAATGGATGGAACTGGAAAATATCATCATTGAGGAGATAGCTCAGACGCAAAAGGTGATGCATGGTATGTACTCACAAATAAATTGGTATTATCCAAAAAAATTACATACAGAATACCCAAAATATAGTCCACAGAACTCATAAAGGTCAACAAGCTGAAGGGCCCAAGTGAGGACTCCTTAGTCCCACTTGGGAGGGAGAAGAAAGCCCTCACAAGGGGGAAAGAAAAAGGGACCTGTGGAAGAAAGTGGAAGGGGTTGGGGGAAGAGGGGAACTTGATCTGGTTTTGCATGGGGGAAAAGGACTGAAGCCTTGAAGGACAGCAGAAAAAATGGAAACAGGCAATCTCAGGAGGTAGGAGGTTGGGAGAACCCTCCAAATGTACTAGAGACCTGGGAGATGAGACTCTCAGGACTCAAAGGGAGGGACCCTAGATGAAATATAGGGCACTACAGTGGGGGAGAGAGAACGTGTAGAGCCCAACTCCAGCAAAAAAGGCAGGGCAGCAAGTGAGGGATGGTGTTGCCATTGCACTGTCAAAACTCTGACCCATAATTGTTTGTGTCCTAAAGCAAAACAGGGATAGAAATGGAGAGGAGCCTGAGGGAAAGAATGTTCAGCAACAGGCCAAAGGGGGATCCAATTCAAGGGGAGGCCCCCAAGGCCTGACACTATTACTGAGTCTATGGAGCACTCACAGAAAGGGACCTATCATGACTGCCCTCAGAAAGACCCAACAATCAGCTGAAAGAGTCAGATGCAGATATTTTCCCCCAACCAATAGACAGAGGCTGCTGATCCCTGTGGTTGAATTAGGGGAACCAGGAAGAAGCTGAGGAGGAGAAAGCCCATGTAGGAAGACCAGCAGTCTCAATTTACCTGAACCCTGTGATCTCTTAGACACTGGACCACCAACCAGTCAGCATACATCTGCTGATATGAGGCTCCTAATGTATATACAGCAAAGGACTTCTGGGTCTGGGTTCAGTCTGAGAAGAGGTACCTAACCCTCAAATAGACTGGAAGCCCCAGTGAGGTTAAAGTTCTGGTGTGTGTGTGGGGTGGGGGAGGTAGAGGGATGGGGACATCCTTGAGGAAGCAGAGGTCAGGGAGGAGATATGAGATGTGCAGCAGTTGCAGTGTAGACAGGGAAAGGAATTAATTCTAGAGTGTAAATAAATAAATAAATAAATAAATAAATAAGAATGAAAAATAAGCACATGATATAATTTAATAAGATAAATTGGAAAATGCCAAAAGTATCATAAGTTGAAAAAGAGCTCTCTCTCTCTCTCTCTCTCTCTCTCTCTCTCTCTCTCTCTCTGTATTTATGTGTGTATGTATGTGTGTGTGTGCAATTTCATGCATGACTCTGAATTAATAAATATTCATAGAATCCTAGGATTCAATGATTGTTCCTCTATGTCCAGTATAATATGCTTTGATAAAGTCCATGAACAAAACTGACTTGGAAAAAGAAGTCATTGTAGGAACTCAATGGAAGAGCCCAAAGGCAGAAACAGTAGATGACATGGAAAAACACTACTTTGTATTACTCTTGGTTACATGTACAGGGACAACACTATGCATAGTGGATTATTTTGTTAAATGATGACCTGATTTGTTAGATAACACTAGCTATATGAAGATGACAAAACCTGGCCGGGCGTGGTGGCGCACGCCTGTAATCCCAGCACTTGGGAGGCAGAGGCAGGCGGATTTCTGAGTTCGAGGCCAGCCTGGTCTNNNNAAAACCTAACTAGCTCATTGTTGTGAAATGATTTGGTGAAAGCCTAAAATAATATGTATTCACTTTGAAAAAGGCATGGAGTAATATGAAACTCTGTTGTATGTCTGAACTGGGATTAAATTACATTAAAATGAAATAATGATATTTAAATTACAAAAGTAGATATGATTTATTATATAAGGAAAATTTTATTTATTTCTTTGGTATTACTTATATACGAAGTAATTATATACATGAAAACAGATCAGATTACACTTAACATATATGTTGAAGTTGTCACTTTGAAGATATTTTGTCAAATTAATGATAATTAAAGATTATCTTTATAATTGGAGTATATTTTCATAATGTGATGACATAAAATTGACTTAAACAGTCTCTTCAGTGTTATCCAATTAAAGCGGAATGACATGAAACCTATTTAATGATATAGCATTATGCATGGATGCCATTTATATTTGATTTATATTAAAATTGAATCATCTGAAATTATAGAAACAAACCAACATTGATTAAGATACATTTATGACATCAAACTGCAAAATATAAGAAAATTAAATAACAATGATACAGATCCATTGCTTTTGTCACCTTAATCTGTGATTTCTAGTAAGATTTCTAGGAACATATACAAAATTTTCATTATCTAGTATCAAACTAAAATAAATAAATGACATATGTGAAGGAAAACTCTCAATTTAATTTTCTCATGATTTGACTACTACTTTATGAATTAAAAAAATCAATTGTATTTATTTTCTCATGAATTCAGAAACATATTTCATATTAACTTCAAGAGTGAATTAGTAACAGTGGATTAAAGCATGATCTTATTATAAAAATGAAAACTTTCCCACTAAAAAGAACAAACCCAAGAACTTATTTACATGATTGTAAGAAACTTGAGAAACTGTTATTTTTAATCACAAATTATATCATAAAAATAATTTATGACATTGAAAATATTTTCATAATCCTTATAATTCACAGAAGCAAAAAGTTCTCCAAATGATAAAATTTAACACATATAAAAAATAAATAGTAACTGAATTTACAATAAATCAGTAAGGTTTCAACAGTGCCATTGATCATAATAAATGTAAGAACACACAATATATTTTCCTCTATAAATCTGGATTAGTTGGCATTTCACAAAGGTGTATGTTTTTTAATTAGCAGTTAGTGTACCAATTTAATTTAATTTAATTTAATTTGTTGAAGATTCATTAATTGCTTATGACATTTAGGAATTTAATTTTAATCTAATTTGTAATAATACATATTCAGGAATTTGAATTGAAATTTTGCTAAAGAAACTTTTACATTGAGTTCCTACTGATTTAGGAAACACTAGTGCTCAAATCAATGGCAGATTTGGAAAACATTGAATGAAATATAAAGATCAGTACATACTAAAACTGATCACACAATTATCAGTTGAAAATGTAACTTATGGGTAGTATATGAAATATATATATAGAGAATATATGTTATATATAATACTTTATATATTTTAAATACTTTATTGGAATGCAACCATTCTTTAATGAAGACAGCAATGCACTGGTAGAGTGAATACATACTCACAGAAACTTTGCTCTAGTTTGTGGATACTATTAGTAACTCCTATTTCTCTCTCTTCCTACCACATTTTTCTCCGATTAAGATCTACCCTTTTCTGTCTCTCATTAAAAAAACAAACAAAAAACAAAAACAAAAAAAAACAAGCAATCATCAAAGTGGTAATAAAATATGATAAGATAACAAAAATTAACGTTTCAGAATTGGGCACTAAGAACAAACAAAAGTCAAAGTTTGAGAAAGAAGCCCCCCCCCCCAAAAAAAAAGCAGATACAGATACAGATACAGAGACCCACTCATTTAAACTCTCAGGAATTTCATAATAATACAAAATCAGAAACTATATAATACCTATTCAAAGGACTCATATGTTAAAAAAATAGATAGATAGATAGATAGATAGATAGATAGATAGATAGATAGATAGATAGANATAGATAGATGATAGATAGATGATAGATAGATGATAGATAGATAGATAGATAGATAGATAGATAGATAGATAGATAGATAGATAGATAGATGATAGAGACATAGATACATATGTAAATATATGGATACACAGATAAGATACAATTTGTAAAGAAAGTAAAGGGAAGGGAAGGGAAAGGAAGGGAGGGGGAGGAAAGAAAGGGGAGAGGAGGAGAAGGGAGAGGAAGGAAGGAAAGGAGAGGGGAAAGAAGGAGAGTCGATGAGAGAGGAGGAGAGGGGAGTGAAGGGGAGGGAAGGGAAGGGAAGAGAAGGGAAGGGAAGGGAGGGGAAAGGAAGGGAAGGGAAGGGAGGGAAAGGGAAGGGAAGGGAAGGGAAAGAAAGGGAAGGGAAAGAAAAAAACCCTGATGGGTCATTTTCAAGAAAGAAATCTCCAAAGATGCCTTTATATTTATATTCTTTTGGCTATCTACTATTGTGAATCTGGCTTGCCCTTAAGAATAGTTTGTTTCATTGTTGAGATTCCTTTTGGAGAATACTAAATTTTCATTTTTATATGGTGATCAACTGTAAATACCACTTGTCCTCTCAGATAGAATACCCATCACGTGCAGATGTGTGAAGGCCCCGTGCTTGTTGATTCAGTCTTGGTTTAATTCACATTCTTCCTGGTCCTGTTATGTTTGGAAGAATTCATTAATTTTGTGTCCTGCATCCTCTCTAACTCTTATACTCTTTCTGTATCTTCTTCTGTAGTGTTCTTTAAGACTTGAGGGGGAAAAAATCTGAGAACTACTGTATAGTTCTGAATGAAGGTTTCTCACATTTTGCACAATGCCTGAGCTTGGGTCTCTGCATTTGTTCCCACCTTCCTTGATAATAGGCAAGGTACTGACTGTAGTAGTGTGTAATAAAGAGCCATTCTACTGCTATATTATTTTAGTAGAAGAGTGACATAATGTTATAGAGGACATACATTCTCACCAGCAATGCTTACATTTTCCTTCTTCCCAAACTCTTGCCAGCATCTGTTTTCTTACTGTAAAGAGTGTCATTGTGCCTGGGATGAGAAAGAATTACAAAAAATAAAAAATAAACTCATATACTTTTATTTTCATTTCCAGATAGTTAATAGTTTAAATATTTATAGACCATTTCTATTTCTCATTATTTTAGATCTGTCTTTGGATTCAGTTGTCACATCTTTATGCTACATTGTTTGACTTCCCCTGTTTAATTCTCTTGTTATCCATATGTTGTAGATATCAGTGATGTATTAGATAGACAGCTATCAAATGATCTCCAATTCTGTAGGCTGTCTCTTGACTTGTTTTTTTTTTTTTTTTTT
>BDUI01000548.1:177010-187124 GCA_002335545.1 Apodemus speciosus | reverse complement strand
AGACACAATCCACCTACCAAATGCTCTCTGACAAGTAAGAAAATGTGGACCCAGTTTCTGGAAAGGCCCAATGCAGCAGTGCAGGGTAATACCAGAACAGGGAAGTGGGAAGGGGTGAATGAGGGATCCGGGGGAGGGAAAAAGACATATGGGACATCTGGGGGGGGCGGGGAATCCAGAAAAAGGGAAATGAAATGTAAATAATGAATATATCCAATAAAAAAAGAAAAAAAAAGAAGTAAATGATTTCCTGAGGTTAAAAAAATACATAAAAACAAATCGCAATGTCAATAATGAATACATGCTATCACTCAACACAAATTATCTCTACTATTTGTTTAGTAAGCAAGGATCAGTATCTTGGTCTGCATCTCCTTCAACATCCAGTATCTGTACAGTTTAGGCAGCTGTAGACACATATTTATATTTTTAAAAATCTGAGTTACTTCTGCCAGAAAGACAGAAAATAACAAATGTCTTGCACACTGAGATGTCAGTCTACCCATGTGACTGGCATTCATAGCGCCCTCAAGGTTAAGATACCCATTTCATGATAGTATTTCAACCTTCATAGTAACTGGCTTAAACATTATTGTAACTTTCTAAAAGTATGAAAATTATTTGTTGATTTTTTTTCATTGTAAGAATATCACATTAATTTACTTGTTAATTTCTAAACACAATTGTTGCTTTTTTAATATTATTTTCTATAAATCAACATGGCAAAATAACATTATTTTCAATAAAGGAAAAAACTTTGAGTTTCAGCCAAGTATATTAATAATTTCAGACCGACATACTATTTAAATCTGTTTAGATCATAGTTTTCTGGCTCTGGAAAAAATATATGATTTTTTTCTATATTCTTTTTTTTACATTCCAAATGATTTCCCCCTTCCAGGTTCCCCCTCCCATAATTCCCATAAGCCCTCTTCCCTCCACCCATTCCCCAATTACCCCCTCCCATTTCTCTGTCCTGGTACTCCCCTACAAAGCTGGATCAAGCCTTTCCAGGACCAGGGACCCCTCCTTCCTTCTCCTTGGGAATCATTTGATATGTTAATTGTGTTTTGAGGATTCAGAGCTTCTGGGCTAATTAATATCCAATTATCAGTGACTGTATTCCATGTGTATTCTTTTGTTATTGAGCTTCTCACTTAGGACGATATTTTCCAGTTCCAAACATTTGTCTAAAAACTTCATGAATTCATTGTTTTTAATTGCTGAGTAGTATTCCATTGTGTAAATACACCACATTTTCTGTATTCATTCCTCCATTGAGGGACGTCTGGGTTCTTTCTAGCTTCTGGCTATCATAAATAAGGGCGCTATGAACATAGTGGAGCATGTGCCCTTATTGCATGCCAGGGAATCCTCTGGGTATAAGCCCAGTAGTGATAAAACAAGGTCCTCTGGAAGTGTCATGCCCAGTTTTCTGAGGAACCACCAGACTGATTTCCAGAGTGGTTGTGCCAGCTTGCAATCCCACCAGCAGTGGAGGAGTATTATTCTTTCTCCACATCCTCACCAGCACCTGCTGTCTCCTGAGTTTTTAATCTTGGCCAATCTGAAAGGTGTGAGGTGAAATAGCAGTGTTGTTTTGATTTGCATTTCCCTAATGACTAATGAAGTTGAGTATTTCTTAAGGTGTTTCTCAGCGATTTGAAATTCTTCATGTGAAAATTCTTTGTTTAGCACTGTATCCCATTTTTAATAGGGTTATTTGGCTCTCTGGAATCCAACTTCTTGAGTTCTTTGTATATATTGGATATTGGTCTTTTGTCAGAAGTAGGGATGGTAAGATCTTTTCCCAATTTGTTGGTTGCCATTTTGTCATTTTGAGAGTCCTTTGCATTACAGAAACTTTATAATTTTATGAGATCCCATTTGTCAGTTCTTGATGTTAGAACATAAGCTATTTTAGAATGTACCTATTCAGGAACTTTTCTCCTGTGCCCATGTCCTCAACAGTCTTCTCCATTTTCTTGTCTATCATTTTCAGTGTGGTTTTATGTGAATGTCCTTGATCCACTTGGAGTTGAGCTTAGGACAAGGAGATAAGAATGGACTGTATGGATTCTTCTCCATGCTGACCTCCAGTTGAACCAGCACCATTTGTTGAAAAGGTATCTATTTTCCACTGGATGGTTTTAGTTCCTTTGTCGAAGATCAAGTGTGTGCGTTCATTTCTGGGTCTTCAATTTTATTCCATTGATCTACTTGCCTGTCACTGTAAGAGTACCATGCAGTTTTTAACACTATAGCTCTGTAGTTATGCTTGAGGTTCAGGATACTGATTTACCTGGAAGTTCTTTTAATGTTGAGAATAGTTTTAGCTATCCTGGGTTTTTTGCTATTCCAGATGAATTTGAGAATTGCTTTTTCTAACTCTATAAAGAACTGAGTAGGGATTTTGATGGGGATTGCATTGAATCTGTATATTGCTTTTGGCAACATGGCCAATTTTAATATATTAATCATGCTAATCCATGAGCATGGAAGTTTTTTCCATTTTCTGAGGTCTTCTTCAATTTCATTCTTCAGAGAACTGAAGTTCTTGTCATACAAATCTTTCACTTGTTTGGTTAGA
This sequence comes from Apodemus speciosus, assembly GCA_002335545.1. Classification (NCBI taxonomy): domain Eukaryota; kingdom Metazoa; phylum Chordata; class Mammalia; order Rodentia; family Muridae; genus Apodemus; species Apodemus speciosus. The sequence goes on along the minus strand of BDUI01000548.1, from coordinate 184,534 downwards.
GTCACAACAAGATACTTTATATTGTTTGTGGCTATTGGGAAAGGTGTTATTTCACTAATTTCATTCTCAGCCTGCTTATCCTTTGAGTATAGGAAGGCTACTGATTTGCTTAAGTTGATTTTAAAATCAGTCACTTTGCTGAAGTTGTTTATCAGCTGTAGGACTACTCTGGTGTAGTTTTTTTGGCTCACTTAAGTGTACTATCATATCATCTGCAAATAGTGATAGTTTGACGTCTTCCTTTCAAGCTTGTATCCCTTTGACCTGCTTATGTTGTCTACTTGCTCTAGGTAGAAATTCAAGTACTACATTGAAAAGATGTGGAAAGAGGGGGCATCCTTGTCTAAATTCCCTGATTTTAGTGGAATTGCTTCAAGCTTCTCGACATTTAGTTTGATGTTGGCTACCAGTTTGCTGTGCATTGCTTTTAGTATGCTTAGGTATGGGCCTTTAATTCCTGTTCTTTTCAAGACTTTTAGCATGAAAGGATGCTGAATTTTTTCAAAAGCTTTTTCAGCATCTAATGAAGTAACCATATGGTTTTTTTCTTTGAGTTTGTTTATGTAGTGGATTACATTGATGGATTTCCATATGTTGAACCATCCCTGTTTCCCTGGGATGAAGTCTACTTGATCATGGTGAATGATTGCTTCGTTGTGTTCTTGGATTTGGTTGGCAAGAATTTTATTGATTATTTTTGCATTAATATTCATTAGGGAAATTGGTCTGAAGTTCTCTTTGTTAGATATTTTTGTGGCTTTGGTATCAGCATAATTTTGGCTACAAAGAATAAGTTGGGTAGTATGCCTTCTGTTTCTATTTTGTGGAACAGTTTCAAGAGTATTGGTCTTAGGTCTTCTTTGAAGATCTGATAGAATTCTGCACTAAAACCATCTGGTCCTGTGCTTTTTTTGGTTGGAAGACGTTCAATGACCATTTCTATTGCTTTAGGGGTTATGGAAATGTTTAGATGATCCATTTGATCCTGATTTAATTTTGGTATTTGGTATCTGTCTAGGAGATTGTCCATTTCCTCCAGATACTCCAGTTGTGTTGAGTATAGGTTTTCGTACTAGGAACTGACAATTTTTTGAATTTCCTCAGTTTCTCTTGTTATATCTCACTTTTCATTTCTAATTTTGTAAATATGGATATGATCTCTGTCTCCTCTGATTAGTCTGGCTAAGGGTTTATCTATCTTTTTGAACAAAAAGAAGCTAATTCACCCAGGAGGAGTAAAATACAGCCCTTTCAAACTCAGAGCTGAAATCAATCAAGTTGAAACAAAGAGAATCATACAAAGAATCAAAATAAACCTGAAGCTGGTTCTTTGAAAAAATTCACAAGATAGATAAAGCTTAACCAGACTAAACAAAGGGCACAGAGACAGTACCCAAATTAACAAAATTAGAAATGAAAAGGGAGATATAACAACAGAAACTGAGGAAATTCAAAAAATCATCAGATTCTACAACAAAAGCCTATACTCAACATAACTGGAGAATCTGGAGGAAATGGACGATTTCCTAGACAAACACCAAATACCAAAATTAAATCAGGATCAAATAGATCACCTAGACAATCCCATAATGCACAAAGAAATAGAAGGGTTCATAGAAAGACCCAACCAAAAAAAAGTGCAGGACCAGATGGTTTTAGTGCAGAATTCTATCAGACCTTTAAAGAAGACCTAATACCAATACTCTTTAACCTATTCCAGAAAATAGAAACAGAAAGAATACTGCCCAACTCATTCTACGAAGTCACAATTATGCTGATACCAAAACCTCACAAAGATCCAACTAAGAAAGAAACCAATTTCCATTATGAATATCTATGCAAAAATACTCAATAAAATCCTAGCCAACCGAATCCAAGAACACATTAAAACGATAATTCACCATGATCAAATTGCCTTCATCCCAGGGATGCAGGGATGGTTCAATATATGGAAATCCATCAATGTAATCCACTACATAAACACACAAAGAAAAAAAAAAACACATGGACATCTCATTGGATGCTGAAAATCATTTGAAAAAATTCAGCATCCTTTCATGCTAAAAGTCTTGGAAAGAACAGGAATTCAAGGCCCATGCCTAAACATACTAAAAGCAATTTACAGCAGACCAGTAGCCAACATCAAATTAAATGGATGGAAACTTGAAGCAATCCTACTAAAATCAGGGACTAGACAAGGCTGCCCCCTCTCACCATATCTTTTCAATATAGTATTTGAGGTACTAGCTAGAGCAATTCAACAACATAAGGAAGTCAAAGGGATACAAATTGGAAAGGAAGAAATCAAACTATCATTATTCCCAGATGATATGATAATATACTTATGTGACAGAAAAACTCCACTAGAGAACTCCTACAACTGATAACTTCAGCAAAGTGGCTGGTTATAAAATCAACTCAAGCAAATCAGTAGCCTTCCTATCCTCAAAGGAAAAGCAGGCTGAGAAAGAAATTAGGTAAATGACACCCTTCACAATAGCCACAAACAATATAAAGTATCTTGGTGTCAATCTACCAAACAACTGAAAGATATGTATGACAAGAACTTCAGGTCTCTGAAGAAGGAAATGGAAGAAGACCTCAGAAAATGGAAAAAATCTTTCATGCTTGTGGGTTGGCAGGATTAATATACTTAAAATGGCACTCTTGCCAAAAGCAATATACAGATTCAACACAATCCCCTTCAAAATCCCAACTCAGATCTTCACAGAGTTAGAAAGAGCAATTCTCAAATACATCTGGAATAACAAAAAACTGAGGATAGCAAAAACTATTATCAACAGTAAAAGAACTTCTGTGGGAATCAGTATCCCAGACCTCAAGCAGTACTACAGAGCCTTAGTGTTAAAAACTGCATGGTATTTGTGCAGTGACAGGGAGGTGGATCAATGGAATAGGATTGAAGACCCAGAATTGAACCCACACATATATGGCCACTTGATCTTCTACAAAGGAGCTGTAAACATCCAGTAGAAAAAAAGATAGCCTTTTCAACAAATGGTGCTGGCTCAACTGGAGGTCAGCATGCAGAAGAATGAGAATTGATCCACTATTATCTCCGTGTACTAATCTCAACTCCAAGTGAATCAAGGACCTCCACATACAACCAGACACACTGAAACTAATAGAGAGAAACTGGGGAAGACCCTTGAGGACATTGGCTCAGGGGGAAAGTTCCTGAACAGAACACCAATAGCTTATGCCCTAAGATCATGAATAGACAAATGGAACCTTATAAAATTTCAAAGTTTCTGAAGGCAAAAGACACTGTCAAAAGAACAAATTGGCAACCAACAAATTAGGAAAAGATCTTCACCAACCCTACATTTGACAGAGGGCTAATATCCACAGTATACAAAGAACTCAAGAAGTCAGACACCAGAAAACCAAATAAACCTATCAAAAAATGGGGCACAGAGCTAAAGAAAGACTTCTCACCTGAAGAAATTCAGATGGCTGAGAAGCACCTTAAGAAATGTTCAACATTCTTAGTCATTATGGAAATGCAAATCTAAACAACCCTGTGATTTCACCTCAAACCAGTTAGAATGGCTAAGATTAAAAACTCAGGAAACAGCAGGTGTTGGTGATGATGTGGATAAAGAGGAACACTCCTCCACTGCTGGTGGGATTGCAAGCTGGTACAACCACTCTGGAAATCAGTCTGGCGGTTCCTCAGAGAACTGGACAGGATACTTCAGGAGGACCCAGCCATACCACTCCTGGGCATATACCCAGAAGATTCCCCAGAATGTAATAAGGATACATGCTCCACTATGTTCCTAGCAGCCTTATTTATAATAGCCAGAAACTGGAAAGAACCCAGGTGTCCCTCAATGGAGGAATGGATACAAAAAATGTTGTATATATAAACAATGGAGTACTATACAGCCATTAGAAACAATGAATTCACGAAATTCTTAGAGAAATGGATGGAGCTGGAGAACTTCATACTAAGTCAGGTAACTCAGTCTCAAAAGAATGCCCATGGTATGCACTCACTGATAAGTGTATATTAGCCTAGAATCTTGGAACAACAAAGACACAATCCACATACCAAATGATGTCCAAGAAGAAGGAAGGAGTGGACCGTGGATCTGGAAAGGCCAATGCATCAGTGTAGGAGAATACCAGAAAAGGGAAGTGGGAAGAGGAGGGGGAACCGGGGGAGGAAAAAGGGTATCTGGGACCTTTGGGTTGCGGGGAACCAGGAAAAGGAAATGAAATGTAATTAAAGAATGTATCCAATAAAAAAAGTATTTATACTCTGGGTTGTTTCCTAAGACCATTTGTTTATAAATTTTTTTCCAGCCTTCTACTCTGAGGTAGTGTTTTTCTTTGATACTGGGGTGTGTTTCCTGTATGCAGGAAAATGTAGGGTCCTGTTTATATATCCAGTCTATTAATCTATGTCTTTTTATTGGGGAATTGAGTCCATTGATGTTAAGAGATATTAAGGAATAGTGATTATTTCTTCCTGTTATTTTTGAAGTTTTTTTTATGTTTGAGTGGACGTCTTCTTTTGGGTTTGATGACAGAAGTTTACTATCTTGCTTTTTTCCAGGGTGCACTTTCCATCCTTGTATTGGCGTTTTCCACCTATTATCCTATGTAGGGCAGGGTTTGTAGAAAAATATTGTGTAAATTTGGTTTTATCATGAAATATCTTGGTTTTTCCATCGATGGTGATTGAGAGTTTTGCTGGGTATCATAGACTTGGCTGGTATTTGTGTTCTCTTAGATTCTACATGAGATCTACCCAGGATCTTCTAGCTTCATGGTCTCTGTTGAGAAGTCTGGTTTAATTCTGATAGATCTTCCTTTATGTTACTTGGCCTTTTTCTCTTACTTTCTTTAATATTCTTTCTTTGTTTAGTACATTTGCGGTTTTTATTATTATGCAATGGGAGGTATTTCTGTTCCCGTCCAGTCTGTTTGGCGTTCTGTAGGCTTCTTTTATGTTCATGGGCATCTCTCTCTTTAAGTTAGGGACATTTTCTTCCAGAATTTTGTCGAAGATATTTGCTCGCCCTCTAAGTTGTAAATCTTTACTCTCATCTATACCTATAATTCTTAGGTTTGGTCTTCTCACTGTGTCCTGGATTTCCTGGATGTTTTGGGTTACAAGCTTTTTGCATTTTTCATTTTCTTTGACTGTTGAGTCAATGGTTTCTATGGTATTTTTGGCATTTGAGATTCTTTGTTCTATCTCTTGTATTCTGTTGTTGATATTTGCATCTACGACCCCCGACTTATTCCCAAGGTTTTCTATCTCCAAATTTGTCTCCTTTTGTGATTTCTTAGTTGTTTCTACTGCTGCTTTTAGATCCTGGATGGCTTTGCTCAGTTCCTTCCCTTGTTTGTTTGTGTTTTCCTATAAATCTTTAAGAGACTTTTGTGTTTCCTCTTTCATGACTTCTGCCTGTTAACCCAAGTTTTCTTTTATTTCTTTAAGTGATTTTTGCATTCCCTCTTTATTGGCTTCTATCTGCTGACCCATATTCTCCTTAATTTCTTTAAATGATTTTTGTGTTTCCTTTGTTAGGGCGTCTACCTTTTGATCCATTTTCTCCTGTATTTAAGAGATTTATTTATGTCCTTCTTGTGTTCCTCTAACAGCCTCATGACCAGTGATCTTAAATCCAAATCTTGTTTTTCTGGTGTGTTGTGGTATCCAGGACTTGCTGTTGTTGGAGAGTTGGGTTTGGATGCTGCCACATTCCCTTGATTTCTGTTAGTAACATTTCTACATTTGCCTTTTGCCATCTGGTTATTTGGTCCTGTTGTCCCTGTCTGGTGCTTGAACCTCCTGTAAGCCTGTAAGGCTATTTCTGCTCCTCTGGATGACTGGGTTTCCCCTGGCACAATTTGCTGATGGGGCTACCTACAGGGCTGCTGTTGGAGCCCTTGTGTGCCTTGCCCCAAGCAGTGTTATACTCGGGGTTGTCTCTGTGTACCTGGAACTGCCTGTCCTGTCTGGGAGTGAAGATGTCATCGGGAAGCCCCTCCAAGTGCTGATAACTCTGCAGGCAAATGACCCACGACTGTTGGCAAACAGATGAACCACAGAGCTGCCCAGGTCTTGGGTGCAGGCAGAAGCCTGGCGGTCTGTGTCCCAAGTGATATTAAACTCGGTATATCTCTGGATCTGCCTGTTCTGTCCATCTGGGAGTGGAGATGGTGGCAGGGAACCCCTCCAAGTACAGATTTCATTACAGGGCAAAGACCCATGACTGGCTGGCACACAAACAAACTGCAGAGCTGCCCAGGTCTTGGGCTCAAGCAGAAGTCTGGCGATTTGTGTCCCAAGTGTTGTTAAGTTTGTGATATCTCTGTGTGCCTGGTGCTACCTTTCCTGTCTGTCTGGTAGACGATTTAAGGTTTTATAATGAACTTTTATCAGCAAGGGAAGCTTCCTTACTGGACTTGATATTAATTAATTATGTAATTTAAATTAAAATTGAAACCCACTCTAATGTGGCCATACAGAACCAAATGGAATGCCTGGGATGGATCTGGGCAAGTAGCACATTCAGAATTCTCACCACAGTTTTATTCCTATAATTTCTATTTGTATTTATTATCCATCCTAAAACATAATATTACACATAGTGCTCTGTGTCCCTATACAATCACACATAAGGCACACTGTTGGTAAAGAAGATATGGGCTTTAGCAATTTACTGATGTTGATGAAATCATTTTATTATGTGAGAAGTTTTTATAGATCTAGCCAAAATTAGAAGTTATTTTCTGAATTATGATTTTCAGGTACTCTGTGATATGTATGTAAAATACAGAGTCAATGATGCTCTGCTGATCTTGATGATGAAGGATTCATTGAGTTTATTCATTCAGGGACTCGTTGTTCCTCTTAAGGTTTATAGAAGCCAGTACTTCTAATGCCAGTGTGCTAGATTTAATTCAAAGCTTGGAATTTGTTCTTTGTAACAGAAGCTTCTGGTTAATTAAAATATCAATTATATAATATATTGTATGTTATGTGTAATATATACATGTACATATAATCAAATTTCTAAGCATAGAGCTAGTGGTTGTAAAACCTTTTATATTTCATTTATAAATCTTGAAATTCCATGTGGTGGTTAGCTACATAATTTTCAGGATGTATTGAATAATTAAAAAGATAATGTCTGTGAGGTATGATTGAGACAAATTGTAATTTTTTTCAAATAGAAGTGGCCAGAAAGAATAATGTGTATTTGTTCTTTCATCTCTGATTCCTATTTTAAGTTGTGTCCTCATCTTCATAAATAAGTTTTGTCTACCAATGAGCTACTGTACATTGCAGGAATAAGTTCTATAAACTAATGTTTTCCTACTAACATTTTAAATTTTGTTTTACAGTAAAAGGAAAGAATCTTTTCATTGACATAGAATAACAGATATTTTAATATATGATAAATATTAAACCTATCATGTATAATTTACTTAAAGTTGTGACAATTTTTCTAATATTTCCTTTATTATTCCTACTACGCT
>BDUI01000548.1:97399-120771 GCA_002335545.1 Apodemus speciosus | reverse complement strand
GGCCAGGGGGATGGCTTGGTACATTAAGGGGCTTGTTGCACATATGTGATGAGCTGAATTTGGATTCCCAGAATCCACATAAAAGCAAGGAATGGCGGCAAAGCCCAGCACTGGGGGTGGGGTGGGGTGCGAAGACAAGGTGGACAGGCTAGTCTACTTAGTAGCGCTAGATCCAGGTTTCATGACAGAAACTGCCTAAAACAARGAGTTAGGAAGTATATCCTGAAGAAGGTATCCTGATGTCAAACTCTAGTCTCCAAACACACCAGCATGTAATGCATCTGACGCATACACCCTGCATCTGAGTATGAGTGAATGCATGTGCCCACACATGCACACATGCATGCACCACACACACAGACACAGGCACACACACACACACACACACACACACACACACACACTGGTTAAAGTGGTAGATTTGGTTGTATATGTAACTGCTATCACAACGCATTTAGATAGACATTTCCATTTCAATTTTCTAGAAGATGACAATTTCCCAAGAGAGAACACCAAAACTTACCATCAGATAATACTTACTATACTTCCTCATGAGGCAAACCTTTCAGATAACAATTCCTATACTGAGTTTAGACTTATAAGCCCAGAAACTTCAAACTATTCAAAACATAACTGCAGTTTACCCCTGAAAGATGTGACGATCCAGTAAAGTCTCTACCCAAGGGACATTGACAAGGGTTAAAAAGCAAGGCACCTTAGCACTAAGTAGAGATTATAGCTAATACCTGTTACAAAGTGTGTTACAATAGAGTGGTAAGCCTCTCTGGTGTTTTCTGTTGCATCGAAGTGAACAGCAACCTGGATGAAAATGAAAATATGAGGGGAGCCTAGAAATGTCTTTTTGAAAATAACACATTTAAGTTATATGTTTATATTTGTTTATGTATTATTTGCATGTAAGCGTTTTAGGTGACAGTTTTCTTCTTTCTTTTAGTAGACCTATTTTTAGTTGTGTGTGTGCATGCTTGTGTGTGTACATGCATGTGTGCACGTGCGTGTGACTGTATGTGTGTGAACATGTGTGTGTGAACATGTGTGTGTGAACATGTGTGTGTGTGTGGAGGTGAGCTGATGCTCTAGTGTGTTTATAGACATGTGTGTGGAGGCCCGAAGGGGCTGTCAAATCACCAGGAGCTGGAGTTACCATTCCTGTGAGCTGCTCGTGGAGCTGGTAGGATCTGATGGGGTCTTCTGTAAGAGCAGTTAGTGCTCTTAGCATCTGAGCCATCTCTTCAGCCCTTCTTCTCTTTCATTCCTCTTGCTCGCAGAAGTTTTAKGATGAGAYGGCATTTTCAATTGAAAAGTCTACCATGATGTGCTACACTACACTCTGGTTTCTRCACAGTGAAATAACTTCAACAAAGGAACAAGCGTAAAGTACCGTAACTAGAGGAKGGAGAAGATGGGAGGATTTTAGATCMTTCCTTGGAGAAGTTAGAACGCCAACAGATGCTAATTAGGGCTTTCTGTGGAGGAGGAGAAGAAGAACAGGAGACTTTCCTTCTAATTGTTGTCCTGGGTTTAATTGTTGTGCTGGCAGGAAGAGGTTTGGATACAGCCTGATGAGAGTAGATATTTTTAAATCATTTTCTTCAATAGAAATATTTATTGATTTTAAGGGTCAAAGACANATATATATATATATATATATATATATATATATATATATATGTGTGTGTGTGTGTGTGTGTGTGTGTGTGTGTGTGTGTGTGTGTGTGTGTGTAAAGACCTGCAAAAAATGAATAAAAGCCAAAACTTCGAAAACTATCAGGCAGCCCTTGGCAGGCAGATGCAGGCAAATATCTGAGTTCATGGCCAGCCTGGTCTACAAAGTGAGTTCCAGGACAGCCAGGGCTATACAGAGAAACCCTGTCATGAAAACCACAAAAAAGGATGGATATTAGTAACTATTTCTCCCAAGAATAGTAGCCTATTTATCTCAGTATTTTCTCCGATCTGTGCAGGCCTCCGAATGCTGCTTTAGTCTCTACAACTTCATATGTGCCTTAACTAGCTCTGCTGTGTTTTGAAGGCATTGCTTTCTTGGTGTTCTCCATTCCCTTGGTTCTTATATTTTTTCTGTCTCCATAATATTAGTTCTGCTCTCTGCTGTCATCTAATTTTAATTTATTTTAATGTAATTTTTGGTGGTTGTTTTAGAGACATCATACGCCATAGACTTATTCCTCAACATAAAATCAGATACACTGGATCTAATAGAAGAGAAAGTGGGAAAGAGCCTTGAACTCATTGGCATATGGGGAAATTTCCTGAACAGAACTCCAACAGTTCATGCTCTAAGACCAAGAATTGATAAATGGAACCTCATTAAACTGGAAAGCTTATGTAAGGCAAACGACATAGTCAATAAGACAAAATGGCAACCTACAGATTGCAAAAAATAATCTTTACTAACCCCACATTTGATAGAGGGCTAATATCCAAAATATATAAAGAACATAAGAAATTAATCGCAAAAAAAAAAAAAAAACCAAAAAACCCAATTAAAAAATGGGGTATAGAACTAAACTGAGATTTCACATCTGAGGAATCTTGATTGGCAGAGAAACACCTAAAGAAATGTTCACTGTGCTTAGTGATCAGAGAAATGCAAATCAAAATGATCAGGAGTTTCTACCTTACACTAATCAGAATCCCTAGGATCAAAACTAGTGACAACACATGTTGGAGAGGATGTGGAGAAAGAGGAACACTCTTCCATTGCTGGTGGGATTGCAAACTGGTACAACAACTCTGGAAATCAATCTGAAGGTTCTTCAGAAAATTGGAAATAGACCTACCTGAAGACCCAGCTATACCAACTCCTGGGAATATACTCAATAATGATCCATCATGCAACAGGGACACATGCTCCACTATGTTCCTAGTGGCCTCATTTGTGATAGCCAGATGCTGGAAACAGCCCAGATGTCCTATGACAGAAGAATGGATACTGAAAATGTAGTTCATTTACACAATGAAATACTACTCAGCTATTAAGAACGAGGACATCCTGAGTTTTGCAGGCAAATGGATTGAACTAGAAAATGTCATCCTGAGCGAGGTAACAAAGACCCAAAAGGACAAGTATGGCATGTACTCACTAATAAGTGCATGCTAAAAAGTACAGAGTACCTGACATACAGTACTCACAAAGGGTCAACAATCTGAAGTGCCCCAGTGAGGATGCCTCAGTCCCACTTGGGAGGAAGAACAAAGCAATCACAAATGGAGAGGGAGGGAGGGACCTGGAAGGGAAAGTGGACAAGGGGGGAAAGAGTTGGGGAAGAGGGGAACATTATCTGGTATTGGGTGAGGGAAAGGACTGAAGCCCTGAGGGCCAACAGAAAGAATGGAAACAGACAAGCTCAGGAGATAGGAGGTTAAGGTTTTCATTTAAGAAATAGAATACTAACATTTGACCATTGTTATGATTGTAATTCAAATGTAGTCTGGTTGTATTCCTGGTGAAATAATATGCAATTCAAAAGAGAATCAGTTGTGACATTATTTTTTTTTTGTTTTTTTTTTGTTTTTTTTTTCAGTTGTGACATTATTAAAATAGGAAGTCTTGACAGTAGCTATGAGGCAGAGTGACAGCCCAGTGCAGAGAGAAGGAGGAGAAGGAGAAGGAGGAAGAGGAGGAGGAGGAGGAGGAGGAGGAAGAGGAGGAGGAGGAAGAGGAAGAGCATTTCTGATCATGAATCAGTTGATGGCTGCTGGTAAAGACAAAAAGAGTTTTACCCAATGAGGTGGCACTGGGTATATCAGTAACATTCCAGGGCATGTACCATGTCTAGCATCGTCAACACACACACACACACACACACACACACACACACACACACACACACACACACACACTTTATAATTTTAAGGGGGTAGTAATTTTTCTATTATTGTTCTTTATTTTCTCTTTTGGTTTGCTTTTGGTTTCTGTTTGTTTTGTATTATTTTGTTTTGTTTTGTTTTGTTTTGGAAATTAAGTATAAAGTTGAGAATTAGATACAATCTGGCAAGAGTTTGGGGAGGGAAAATTGATTTTAAAAGAACCTTAAATAAAAAAATATATTTTAAAAATTAGCAGAAGAACAAAGTAAGTTCCCTATTAAACTACTTATTTTCTGGCTGTCAATTCTGCATGGTCCTCTTAGTAAACTGGAAATCAAGTGGAGATCAGTGATCTCATTAAGCTGAGGAAACAATGAGCAGTGGAGGCTGTATGTAATTAAATCTCGCAGAAAGGTAACAAAAAGCAGGAGATGGGGCAGTTCTCATCAAGTTTTCACCAAGCATTTTCATAATTCTTATGCATTTTTTCTCTATAGGCTCAATTCAGCATAGTGCCCAAGGAATTGAAAGTTAAACAAAACAGGCACCACAGGGTACATAAGTTCATGATGCTGAAATTCAACCAAACCAGAAACAGCACAGACATCACTGAGACTGAGCACATCAGACATTAACTAGTTAGTTAAATAGACAGAAAGACAAAATTATATGTATATATATATATATATAATGCAAATATATATGTAGGTTTATTACATAAAAATATAATAAAATATATATTAACCTGTGTATGTTATGCTGGGATAAAAGTAAAGGAGATAATTTGTAATTTAAGGTATAGTTCAATTACAAATTTTACATAAACTTCACAGATAATAAACAAATGTATGAAACCATTTGAAATAAACATTTAAATACCTAAAAATAACAGAAATTGCATTCTGATTTTCTGATTTTTCTGGTTTACACTGACCAGGTTTTCTTTTTACAATCTTTTTAAATTTATTCACTTACCTTTTTATACAAATTCTTTTTATGCAGGCCTGGGTGGTCTGTAAAACACTATATATTCTAGGACAGCCTTCATATAGACTGATATACACAAGATATAGGCAGAGAAACCTTGCCTGTGCTTTTTGAGTGTTGGGATGATAAGGATGGGCCACCATACTGGCCTTGCAATCAATTTTGTTTTGTAGCCATGTTAAACCATCTAATTAATAATTATTAAGATATTACGCTCTTTTTCTTTATAGCTTCAACATACAGGTCAGAGGCGGCAGATTTGAAAGATATCTATCAAATTGTAAAATTCAAAAGAGAGGAACAAAATTATAGAAAGTTTGCTTGTTAGCCACTATTAATTTTTAATTTATTATCATGATAATAATAATATAATAACAATACAGCTTAGTATAAAAGTTTAAAGACAATGTTATTTTATTGTACAATCAAAAGAGAGCTCAAGGGTTAACAAAAAGAAGTGAGAATAGTAGAAAACAGGAAAAGTGGATCTGATAGAATTTCCTGAGAATGTGATACAAATAGCTTTGTGAGTGAAGGGGTAATGTGTTAGCCTAGGATTTAAGAAAAGTATGGTTATCTCTGACGAGGTCAGGATTTAAGTGATAATAGGTATTATTTCTGTTGCAGTTTTAGACATAGGTTTGGGAAATTGGGCTGTTCATGCCAGATAGTCTCTGTTTGAACAGGAAGGTAGAAGATAAGGTCACTATCTAAAATGATAGGGGGGAAATGATAGGTGTCCAGATCGGGGGAGAGTGTTAGAATAACTATAATAGAAACACAGAATTTAGCTCCCAGCGAGCTCCCAGGAGTATCCTTAGATGGCTTCTGTGCTGTAGATTAAGATAAAACTTCTTAAATGTGTAAGAAATGGGAACCAAAATTATGTTTAGGTGCATTTTCCCCGCTAGCACCACCATTCAACAGGCTGAGAGCGTGGGACTGTAAATTACATTTTCTGCGTAGGAAATGAATAGGAAAGGTGGGAAAATTATTTCTATTTTCTAACTGGAGCACTTGTGGCAGATGCTGACACCTTTTACTAATGAGTAAGAATGTTATGCATAATCATCAGGCTCTCATTGATTCTATACAGTCAGTTTTTGGTCACAAAATTCACAGGAGGGAAGCTGTGTCACAGTTTCTGTGTGTAGCAGACAGTTACCCAAACACGCTAAGGGTAAAATTATGTTTATAGTAGCACTTGGGAATTAAGTGCCGAAACTCATCCATTCTGTAATTTGATTTTGGCACCTCCTTTTAATCTCCCCTGGAAACAACACAGAGCTACTAGAAAATGGTGTATTATACTGTGACTTGGAGTTTGGAGAGGTAGTGAGTTTCTATTGACATTACTTGCATTTTTAATACTTAGGGAAAAGCATGATGAAATTGAGCATAAAATAAATAAGAATAATTTAAATGTTCTAAACAAAAAGAATGTCACTCCTCATAGAATTAAATTAAACATCTCTATTTTAAATACACAAATAATTTATATAGATAGCTATTTAATAAAAGCTTTCAAGGCTTTCTTTTCTACTTGTGATTGTTCCTAATATGTTCTACATACAATTTGGGAATTTAGTTTAATTCACTAAGCTATTTATAAGAAATCGGAAATATATATTTGTATTAATTTCATAAATGTGTTGCATAAGGTAAAAATGTTAAAGGTAAGCCAGTTTCAAACAATTTCTTGTATTCTGGCTAAAAATTACTTGAGGGAAAGACAAACATATCCCTACATGATCATAGAGACACAATAACATTATCAGTCACAGAAGATTCCGTACATCAATTCTATGTAGATATTAGTAAGGTTAACAAAGATAATGGTCAAGATGGTGACTGATGGACATTGAGATCCTTAAATGGGGATAAGAAATGTAGTGATACCCCAGAGTGTAATTATTTAACAGTACTTGTTAAGTTTCAAATCCTAGTCTATCTGATGGTTTTTTATGGCAGCAGTATATTTAACATGATGGAATATTTGATGCAATTAGAAATATTCTTTTCTTGAAAAGTTGTTTTTTGTATATGTTACTTTGCAGTAGGGTGATAATGCTTAAGACTTTGTGGCCAAGTCTAAGAATGTCTCAGCTTAATGTTTAATAGTCAATTATATATTCATATTTTATTCAGCCAGATATAATACAGAGATTGTCCAAGAAACATTTATCAGCATCTGTTCTTCATGATGAATTTCTAACATTCATGAGGAGAAATATCAAAAATGTGATAAGACAAGCTTATTAGTCCTGCCATTTGTTCCTGACATATAAAGTTCCTTGAAGGAAAAAATAATAGGAGGTATTAATGTATACTGAATGCTACCATAAGTGGATGTTCATATAGATTGATAAAATGAATTGTAGAACTTAATTGTGGATCTTCCTCCCAGCCCTATATTCTTATAATCAAGGATCAGACTCAAAATAGATTTAAAATATTTTGGCAACATATGTAGGATCATCTCTGACTAGGTCATAACTTAAAACAACCCATATATTCTATTGTATATTCTGCCACATGGCTGGTTATCTGTGCTCAGGTACCATGCGTCCATCTTGTTACATCTTCCTGGGTGAATTACTTGCACCTTGCTCTATCCAGAATTATTTCTGCTTCTAGGATGTTTCACCTTCTATTCTACCCTTTCCTATAGGACAGATGATACATCCATACAATACACAATATATTCTTTCTACAATTCTCCTTTATAGTACAATACAAGGTTCTTATCTTTCAAATGTAAACAATAAAATAATAACAATTATGAAGACTACGTGACATGCTTTATAATACTCATTCCATAAATATTTCCAATTTGGAGATAGTATTCTATTATCTATCCTTTCCTTGTGAATACAACTTTTGTATCTAATTATTTTTTATCCTAAATTGTATTGACATTCTAAAAGCATCTTTTTAGACATAGACTTTTTTAAAATCCTAAATAACTCAAGTTTAATCATGAGAATATATCTATCTGTCTTTAAACCCATAAGAGACAAAAGAAGGAATAATAATTCCTGAGTTATTAGGAAGTACAATTAAGCAGCTTCAAAGATTACATTAAAAAAATAGAAAACAAAAACCAGATACCGTTGGGTGCTTGAAGTCCCCAGAATTATCTCTACAATGTGGGAGTATCCATCTTCTGCCTTCTGGCCCAGTATATCAGACAGACATATTTATGAAGCAGGAATTATGAAGGACTTGCTTATTCTGTCTTGGCAAAGCTTAGCAGTCAGGTTCTCTGTTTAAATTTGTCCTTTC
Organism: Apodemus speciosus; assembly: GCA_002335545.1. NCBI lineage: Eukaryota > Metazoa > Chordata > Mammalia > Rodentia > Muridae > Apodemus > Apodemus speciosus. The sequence goes on along the minus strand of BDUI01000548.1, from coordinate 112,647 downwards.
TGGACAGTATTTTGTCTGTAGATGAAGTTAGGGAATTTTCTGTGCCCAGTGGCTAGCGTGAAATATTGACGCAACTCCATATAGAGGTAATTGATGCTCATCATTTATTTTGAAGTGGAAGGGATTACTGTCAGGAGTAGACCTGCCTCATAATCAAAAGAGATCTTTTAAAAATCAAACAATTTTAAATGATCATTCTTTGGATCTCCGAAGTTTTTGAAGACCAACTATCTCTAGCATAGCTACAGCATATCTGAATTGTCAAATACTGTTTATTCTCAGCCACTTATTATCTGAATAAACTGGAAAACATCTTATTGTAATTAATTAAACCAGTATTTAATATAAACATAAGTATATTTCTTTATTAACTTGTATTTATTATTTATCCCTAACACTTTGTCATTTGTAGTTTGCCACCCAAAACAGTTTATGAAAGCATCTTTCAAAAGGACTAGAATTTTACATTGTATCTTTAAGAATATGTACAATATTTCAAAATGTTGAAAATACATATACATTATATATAGCAAAATTATAACCTTAAATTTTTATCAATATATAACACCCTATACCAGTTTATCAAAATTAACTTTTATGTGCATCAGTATACAAATTTCTGCAACACTGATCAAAAATAACCTTATTTCCATATCATTACACAAAATTCTGTACCAATGTAACAAAATATAACTTCAATTTTGCATCAAAATACAAATATCTTATCAATGTAAGATTATTGCTACACAATTTTTTGTTTTAAGAATAGATTCAATAATCTACCACTTCCCCCTTTCTCTTTTGATAACTCTCTCCTTACTAAGAAAGAAAAATAGAGAAAAGGAAAGAGAGACCCCTGAGTCTAAGCTCCCTATATTGTTTCCTTCCTGTCCAAAACCATAATTATTTTTAACCAGACTGGTAAATTATCACAAACATCCAACACCAATTTAATGGCCCCAAATCTACTACCCCAACTTTTGGTAATGGTGTATAATTTATTTTTTCTTTCTCTTTTATTAGGTATTTTTTATTGACGTTTCAAATGTTGCCCCCCTTCCTGGTTCCCTCCTCCCCTGAAAATCCCATAAGCCATCTCCCCTTCCCCACTCAACCCTCCCCCGCTTCCCTGTCCTGGTATTCCTCTACACTACAGCATCAAATCTTTCCAGGACCAAAGGCCTCTCCTCCCTTTGTTGTTTAACAAGACCTTCCTCTGCTTCTGATGTGTTTGAAGCTATGGGTAACTCCATGTGTACTCTTTGGTTGATGGTTTTGTCCCTGGGAGTTCTGGGAATACTGGGTAACTCATACTGTTGTTACCTCCTGTGGTGTTGCAAACTCCTTCAGTTCCTTGGGTCCTTTCTCTAGCTTCCCCACTAGGGACCCTGTACTCACTTCAATGGCTGGCTGAGAGGTTCACCCTCTGTATTTGTCATGCACTAGGAGAGCCTCCCAGGTGATAGCTATTTCTGGCTCCAGCACTTGTGGGCATCCACAATAGATTTGTCTCTATCAAATCTGATCTTTGTTACTTTGCAAGGATACATAGTCTTATCGTCTTTCCTACTGACACAAATACAAAGCCTCTCTCCCCCCAAAAACATACCTTTTATCCAGCAATTTGAAGTCATCATGAGTATAGACTAATTCAATCCAGTAGCCACTTTTCTATCCAGGTCTACTCCACTTTGATCTCTCTCAAAGAAGATGTACAATACCACTATTACCATCAAACACATAACTGTATGCATATTGATAAGTCAAAACAAGACTGTATCGGTCTAAACATACTATTATACAATGATATATATATATATATATATATTATTATTTATTGAGACAGAGTTTCTCTGTGTAATCTCTGCCTTTGTCTCTCAAATATTGAGATCAATGGCATGAATTCATGTATTTAGTATCAATATACCCTTAAAAACTGTTATGTCCATTTTTTTCTCTTTCTCTCTTCTTTTAGAGGTTATGTTTTTATGTGGATATCTCTCCTTTCTTTTTTTTTCTTTTAACATTATTCTTGTATTCAGCTTTATTTAAATTCCTTTGCATCTTAATGCCCAAGCATATCATACTTGTTGAGAGGTCTCTGCCTGGATTATGTATCATGTGCTAGACTGACCTGCCATCTGCTCTAACATGACAGTCCCCTTTCCAAGGTGGTTGGCTGAATGAGCAGATTTAGGGGTAGCAAGTCCCCCAATCCATGCTATTTTAACTAGGTCATTTTAACTAGTACATCCACTTGGATATTATGATGGTATATTACATTTAGAACTCATTTGGCATTAATCCTTTGTCTTTTTTTAAAAAAGTATATTATTTATTTTATTTCATTTATTTGCATTTCAAATGTTATTTGCCTCCCCAGTTTCCCCTCCGCAAACCCCCTATTGCATGCCCCCTGCTTCTCTGAGGGTGTTCTCTCACCGACCCATTCCTGTCTCACTGCCCTAGCATTCCCCTATGCTGGAGCATCAATCCTTCACTGGACGAATGGCTTCCTTTTCCTTTGATGCCAGGTAAGATAATTCTCTGCTATATATGCAGCTGGAGCCATTGGTCCCTCCATGTTTATTTGTTGGTTAGTGGTTTAGTCCCTGTGAGCTCTGGGTTGATATTGCTGTTCTTCCTATGGGGTTGCAAACACCTTCATCTCTGTCAGTCCTTCACCTAGCTCTTCCATTGAGGTCCAGGTGCTAAGTCCAAAGGTTGGCTGCAAGCATCTGCATCTGTATTTGTCAGGCTCTGGCAGATTCTCTCAGGAGACAGCTACATCAGGCTCCTGTTAGCAAGCAATTCTTGGCATCAGCAATAGTGACTGAGTTATAACATGCTCACTGACCCTTCCAGGTCAGCCCCTCCCACAATACTTCTCCCTTTTCCTTCCCCCTCACTCTTTCCCTTCTCCTTTGAGTGGGTGGAGTCCCCTCTGGGTAACCCCATCCCTGGCACTTTAAGTCTCTGTGAAGTCAGGTGTTTCCTCTTCCACTGAGGCCAAACAGGGCAGCTCAGCTAAAACAATATATCGCCACACAGAGATAACAGCTTTTTAGATAGCCCCTATTCTAGTTTTTTTAGGACCCACATGAAGACCAAGCTGCACATCTGCTAGGAAGCCCAGGTACAGCTCCTGAATGTTCTCTGGTTGATATTTCAGACTCTGAGAGACCTAAGGGTTGAAGTTAGTTGACTTTGTAGGTTTTTCTGTAAACTTCCTTTTGCCTTAGCTGCTGCAATCCTTTCTCCTACTCTTCCATAAGTCTTCCCAAGTTTCATTCACTGTATGGAATTCTGCAACTAATGGCATGGGGGTACATCTCCGGGAAGAGAGAAAATCCTGGGATAGGGGTGACACGCAAGAATCAATGGGAGTGTTCTTAGCTGTGTTTCACAGTGTTGGGGAGCAATGGAGACACCATTGCTCCCCAACACTGTGAGAGTGCCTCTTGTAGGCAGGCAGGAACCTAGGGGGAGCAATGGAGACACCACCCACAAAACTTTCTACCTGCTGTAAAGACAGTGGGAACAGCCAACAAATAAACAATCCAACTTGAGACCCGTCCCGTAGGCAAGCACCAATCTCTAACACTATTATGGTTGCAGACAGGAGTCTAGCATGGCTGTCCTGAGAGGCTCCACTCACCAGCTGACTTAGACAAACAATGCCTTATCTTTTAAAATTTTAAACAATATGACATTATCTCTATGATATGTATGTTTATTTGATTTATTTTTCTCCTCTGACAAAAGACATATGTATTCTGTATTACCAAGCTGATAATTAAGATGCAATCCAGTTAACAAGATTAAAAGTGAAGAGTATTACTTTTCATTCTCTTGTCTAGTGGTCTCTGGATTCCTGAGTTAGAAGCCATTCTTTTCTTGGATTGATAAAAACAAACAACCTTGCCCAAACCCTAATTCTGGGTCCTTACATTGACTAACAGAATAGATCTATTCCAGGGTAAAATGCTTTCTTGCAACAGCAAAAGCAGTATCTTTTGAATTGAAATCATAAACTTTCATGATGTTGATAAATATACCCATATTTCCCTTTCTCTTTATATAAATTTAAGATTCATGTGTGTTTATTTTTTGAATTACTAAGGACATTCTTATTTATTATTAAGCAAAACCCTACCTAGCACCGTTAATGAAAAGAATGTGTCATTTAAAATTTTAGAGTGTTGTTATAAGGTGTTGTATCTACCAGCAGAGGGTTTCCAACCTGATGTTACTGTTTTATGGGAGCCCCCTAGGGTGTTTTCCTTTCCTARCTCTGGACAGTTGTAAACTGCTGTCTGAAGGCAATTACCCATCACCAACCTCAATTTCATGTGTCCTGCCATGCTTGGCTAGGCCTGAGCCTCTGGCCGCTCCATGAAGTAGGATGGGAGAGGGGTCTTTATGATTCTTCTCAACCTTTTGCTAGGAACTCTGCAGCCAACATGCTCCTCTCTCAGCAGGGGTACTCCATGCTTCTGACATCTGCTTCTGAGCTATAGAGGTGTCTCTTTCACATACTCTAGGAGATCATAGATGAGGTAGATGCTGGGGTGGTAGAAAGCCCAGGATCTAGGCTTGGGTGGTACCTGAGTTGGTCAGCCTATCAGGTTTCTGGCATCAATACCACCAGGGCAAACATTCCAGTACTACCATCTAGCTCACCCAGTGCTTCAGCCAGCAAGGCCCAATGCCAGCTTTCCTGTTTCCACGCCTAGGGGTTGGTCTTACCTACATCCACACAACCAGATCCACATCTACTGTGCTGCCCAGTCAAGGTATGCAGCCAGTTGGGGCTGGGACACCTTTCCAACTCTCACAACCACTGATAGTCTCACTATGACTTCACCATCAGGGACAGCTCTATGTTGCTGCCAAGGTAATCTTACCTCAGCGCCTGTCCTCCAGAGTATTGTACCTGGTGAGGGACAGAGCCAGCTCTCCTGCTTTCATGATAGCACTCCTGAGTGTGGTGATTGGGACTGGGGGAGGCCATCTCTCCAGTGTCTGTGCCATCTAATGGTAGACAAGTGGTAGAGATAGGTCTTAGGTACTTTTGTGCCCTGCTTGCAGAACATATTTTGAAATAATTTATTTTTTAGGTTATTCATTACAATATACAGTATCAAGAAATTTTCAATTCATTTCAAATACTTTTGACCATTCTCAGAAATATTTCTTTGGACTTCATCCTTCATTTTTAACAAATTATACAATGGGATAGGAAAAATATCTTCATGATAAATTAGAAATATTTTTAGAATTAGAGAGGGGGGACTAAATTCACTTCTTCAATTTTTTTAATTTGGTTTCTGATGGGCTTTAACTATCAAAATATGTGTTTCTTATTTTGATGCACTATGTATAAACAAGTCATGAAAATTTAACAAACATAAGAAAGTATTTATGCTGCAAAAGAATATTGAGACTCTTCCATTTTGGCTCTTTCCACCTATCACCTTAATCCCACAAAAAACAGTGTTAATGGCTTCTTTTCATACCACTCTAAATGTTGTCAAATCACATCAGTTTCATGCTTTCCTGAAACAAACTAGACTTTTCTAGTGATCCATAATTCAGATCATAATACATCCTCACATTTGTCTGAAGTTGCACTTTTATAACTGACTCTGTGAGCATCTATGTGGCTGTTCGTGTAAAGTCTACCTTTTAGGTTGCCAATTACCTTACTCAATGCCAATCAATACTCATTTTCTAGATAAAATGTTACCTCTTTCAGAATCCTCTCTGACAATTATATTGAAAGTAAATGAAATTGTTCTCTATAAATATGAAGAATAGTTCATTCATTTATTTCATGTTAATTGCTTGAATTTTTCCCCTAATTTATAATATTGAGATTTTTGTACTTTGTTCAATTCACATTTACTATACAAATGTCCATATTAAACATATTGAGTTCATGTATTTTGTTTTTATATAAATATTTATTTTTACAATTTTGTATTTTGAATTGGATTATTATCAATCATCATTACAGATTCTATGTCAATATACTATGTCATTCGTCCTACCAAAATCATTGTTTGCTTTTCTATAAATTCTGTATGAGCATACTAAAATGGTTTTATTTTTACTTTTCATACATACGTATTGCTCTACTTTATTCATATACACCACTATCCCTCAACTTTTCTTTCTTGTCTCTATTTTAATGATAGAGTCGACAATATAGCCCAGTAGGTGTTCAAAATCCCTTTCAAGCGTAAATTTCTCATACATATATTCATACTTATAGTGCATGAATTTAAAAGAAACCTGTGATTGTAGGTTAGGCATTGTAATTTATCTCTTTTGAAATTTGTTGCAGAAAATTAAATGTAACTAACATTAAACCAATGGAAATATTAACATTTAGAATAATATTCAGGTTCAAATTTGCAACATTATATTGTTTAGCATTTGTTCAATTTTGGTAAGTTATATATGAGATAATATGACATTACAAAAAAATTACAGTAGCTATGTTCTATGCATATTGATGAAAATTCAAGTACATCAAATATAAAACATATATTTGCATTATATACAAGAAACACACAATTACAAGTCATGTAATCGAAAATGCAAATTTAGATACTTAATTTATTAAAGCGAGATGTCTGTAAATGACCTCTACTTAACTGAGAAGTTCCATAACATAAAACAAAATGCTTATTTATATCAGCCCCAACATTTATTATATTTACATTAGAAGGAGTCAGTGGTTTATGGAAACTAAAACTAAATCATAGTATTTGAAATGTTATTGATTGGGAGACAGGATGTATAATGGACAAGATGGGATTATAATAGAGATACATTACATATATATATGTATATATATATACATATATATATATGACATTTTGAAGGAACTAATTTTAAATGTTTTCTATCAATTAAGAATTAAAGCCAAGTATTTCTATATTTGATAAATAGAGCTTTACCTTTCAACTAAAAGAACCAATTTTCCATAGTATGGTTTCAACAAGAAATTGTTGATGATTTCCTTATGTAAACAATATCTTACCAATATCTGTCAAACTCAAGAATTAAAAAAAAATAATTTTATGAAATCACAGATGATAAGAACAAAGGTGTGTATGAAAAAAGTAAATTGATCATTACACTTTTAATATAGTTTGTAATTTACATGTGACATTGCTTTACCTGCATGTATGTCTGTGTATCTTGTAAATGGAGTGCATATATGGGGCAGATGAAGATGTTGGTTCTTTTGGTTTTGGCTTACAGATGATTTTCTGTGATATAGATTCAAAAAATTGGGCCTAAACTTCTGGAAGAACAGCCAGTACTGTCAGCCATTGACTTGACTGTTTATAAGCTGCAAGCATGGCTAATCTATATTATTAACTTGAGTACTTGCCAAAATATAAAGCTATATATGTAAATAGTTCTATTTAAATTTTCAGGTCATTTGATGTTTTAGAATAAATAGTTATTAAGGGCTATCTAATTGAAGATGTTATATAAAAATATCTGTTTATAAAACATATATTGGTAATCCATTAAATATATGTTTTATTTATTTATTTATTTATTTATTTATTTATTTATTTATTTATTTATTCACCTGACATCCTACTCACTGCATCCCCTCCTAGTCAGCCTCTCCCAAGATTCTCCCTTCTCTTTTCCTTTTATCCTCAAAGAGAGTAGACCCCAACTGGGTAAGGACGCACATTTTAAATTAATTCTATGACTAATTATGAATGATCAATAGTGATTTTTATGATACCCAACATTAGTACCAAAATAAATGAACATTTTAATGAATTACAATTTTCAAAATGTGTATACAATAACAATTATATCTAATAGAGCTGAAGATGGCCTATTTATAGATTTTTTTTACATGTAAAATATGCTGTTTTGTCTTGTAATCTAATATGGAGTAAACTATGAGCATTTCAGATTCATATTGTGATGTTTAAGGTTGTTAATCTGATGACTCTTGAAATAAGGCATTCTAGATAATAGAATGAAGTCTAAAAGCATATAGAATTCATATTGTATATGTGTGTGTGTCTTTATAAGTAAACCAGCTTCATAAGTGCAAGTGAAAAAGAGTTTTCCAAGAAGTTGTAGGTGAGAGACGGAACAGGTCATTTTTTTCTTTACCTCCTGTTAAGCAAGAACAAATTACATATTAAGTCTTGGTTACAAAGGAGTTGTGAAGCATTTTACTCTCTAAATAGTTGTCAAAACAGTAAAATATGTTTCTATTGCTAACTTGAAGACAGGATGTGCATCCTCTCTCACTGAGGGCAGACCCGGCAGTCCTCTGCTGTATATGCGTCAGGAGCCTCACATCAGCAGGTGTATGCTGCCTGGTTAGTGACTCAGTGTCTTAGAGATCTTGGGATCTAGATTACTTGAGACTGCAGGTCTCCTCAGGGGCTGCCCTCCTCCCCAGCTTCTTCCAGCCTTTTCTTCATTCAACTACAGGGATCCTTGGCTTATGTTTATTGGTTGGTTGTAAGAGTCTGTATCTGGCTCTTTCAGCTGCTTGTTGGGCCTCTCACAATACAGCCATGCTAGGCTCCTCTCTGTAAGGCCACCATAGCATCAGTAAGTGTCAGGCCTTGGAGTCTCCCCTAGAGCTGGATGTCATTTTGGGCCTGTCACTGGACTTCCTTTCCCTAAATCTCTTCTCCATTTTTGTTCCTGCTGTTCGTTTAGACAGGGACAATTCTGAGTCAGTTTTCGACTGTGGGATGGCAACTCCATCTCTCTACTTCTTCCCCAAATAAATGTATGTAGAGAGCATCACAGCTATTCCTTATTTCAACTTCATTCTCTCTATAGCATTTCTCATATAACTATGTAACTGTTTGATATGCACATTGCATGAAAGAATGAGTTTTAATGAGGAAAAGAAAAACAATTTTAATACATTTTCAGAGTAATTTAAAGTTAAACTCGCTATAACTCCTTGCTATAGTGTTAATTACTTTTCTTAAATGATAAACTGAATTTGTTTTGATACAGGAAATCATGTACTCCAGTGTGTTTTTGAACTTGATAGGTCATAAATGCTATTATTGAAATCAGTGAACCCTTTGCTTCCATGTTAGTGTGGAGGTTATAATGTTCATTACAATACCTTGTTATTTGAGGTATTGAGAGTGTTGTGGGGCTGGATGGTGTCCAACTCAGGAACTGCTCCTGCTTTTCAAGGTTTCTACATCATGCATGGCATGTCCCTGGCCAAGAACATATTTTTAATAACCTGTAAGAATTCTGACCTTTATCTGAAGTTGAATTATATTGATTTTATCCATTGGTTATTCCTGTTTTTTTTTTTTATGTTGAACCACTTTGATTTTATTTATAATTTTATAGTAAAACGAGTAAACTACTATGTGATAGGAAAACCTTTAACCCAGAAATTGGAAATGTATGGTTTATCTCAGGAAACGATTATGATAAAATTGTTTTGTTTCATTAAATTTTAATCACCTTTGATGTAACAACTGGTGGTCGCCCTGATTAAAAGTGATCCTTTCAACATGTTGATTTAAGTTACGTTGTTGGTACCAATGCATCCCAAATATGCACTATTTTAAACAATCATCTGTCCCCCTAAATTCAGATTTTACTTGACTGCAGTTCTAGGATACAGACATTTCATTTCTAATTAAAGTTTAGTTTCCTCTGCTGTATATAAAACTTATAATTTGTCAAGTAATTTTCCTTTAAACTCAACATGAATAATGCCCCCCAATGCTGCATTTTAATTTAAGGAAGAAACTAACAGTTAATAGAAAGTCAACTCTAATGAATCACAGACTTCAAGGTTTTCACAAATTACAATTGTACCTTCAAGTCTGTGAGTGTGTAAGAAAGTGCTGCCTTATAGAAGAGCCAGCTAACTGCAGGTAGCACCATTCCCTGTGGGAGTTGTCCTACTCTGTATATAAAAGATAGCTTACAATGACACTATTTGAGACAGCAAGCAACAAAGCCTGAGTAGATTACATAGTGATAGTTAGAAGAAAAGGTCCTAGTTCTTGTCAACTTTAAGAGTAAAATCACTGAAATCCTTAGTCACCAGGGAAATGCAAATTAAACTTCTTTTCTCTTTCATCTTACACCTGTCAGAACATCTAAAGCCAACAAAACAAATGAGATCTTATACTAGCTAGGATGTGGAATAATAGGAGGGGCATTCATTTTAAATACTGGTGGGACTGCAAACTTATACAGCCAATGTGGAAATTAATATGGCAGTTCCTCAAGAAAACTGGAATTGCCTCTACCTCACAATCTAGCTATACCACTTGCTATAATTAGGGTTTCTATTGCTGTAAAAACACAATCACCAATGCAATTATTATAAAGGAAAACATTTAATTGTAGGTGGCTTACAGTTCAGAGATTTAGCCCATTATCTTTATGTTGGGAAGCATGGTGGTAAGCATGCAGACTTGATATTGGAGAAGTAGCTGAGAGTTCTATAGCTGAAGTTTGAGGTCATAAGAAGAAATGACCCTGGATCTGGCTTGAGTATCTCCAACTTCAAAGCCAGTGACAAACCAACAAGGCCTAACTCCTAATAGTGCCTCTAACTATAGGCATATATGAACCATTTTCATTAAAACCATTACATCTCTCTCAGATATATATATATATACATATATGTATATTTGTATATACTTGACTCTACCACAGACATAGTTGTAAAATCATTCATTAATGCTCTCTCTTTAATGTTCTCTCTGTATCTATCTATATGTACACATGTACGTAATGAAGCAAGCTATTTGTCCCTTAACAGATGAATAAATGAAGAAAAATGATGTACATTTATATGATGGAATATTACTCAGCTGTTAAAAAAATCATGAAAATTGCTCATTAATGGATGGAATGAAAAAATTACTCTGAGTAGGAAAGACAAATACAGTATATACTGGCTTGTATTAGATATTATCTGTTAACTTAATGCCAACTGTATTACATGCTATAGATCTGTTAATCTGGGTGAGAATGAGAAGACTTTCACAATTTGAAACAAGCTTGAGGTGCAGTCAAAGACTAGCCATTGAGTGCCTCCTAAGTTAGTTTAAAGAGAGTAACTCTGAATCTACATATGGCCCCTTTTATGGAGTAAATTCACAAGTATTCGTAAAGCAGGTTTACAGAAGAGAGACAAATGGAGCAATAAATCAATACAGAAAAATCTTTTAAAAAATGTGGTAACCATGTGATTTTGGAAGGTAATTAGAAGTATTGCAGAGGGTCAGGGAATTCACATACAAGGTAAAGTTTATAGATTAGGCAGGACAGGCTGCAGGTAACAGACTTAAAAACAGCTACTCAGCTCCTACAGTAAATGGCAACAAATGTTAAACAATAGAGCATAAGGGTTCCTGCTTTCACTGTGGAGTCAGGCAGGTTCCTTAGAGCCTCAAAGATTAGCTATAAAGGAAGGAACTATGGGGAATAAACACAGCTCCATAGGGAAATAAAATAATATAATTATGGATGAACAGGGTAGGGGATATAACTGGAGGATCAAGCAGGACCAAGTGGAAGACCTATGCCATGAAACCAGAAGGAAGTTTGGCATCACTAAGAGGTTGCTGTAGAATAGATTAAAGTCAGGTGTGAATTTCTAGTAAAGACAAGTAACTTAATTAATTACGAATTATAACTATAAGTTAAATTGTTAATTAAAAACAAAATAAAATAAAAAATTGGCAGTACAAGGTATGGTAAAAATACATGTATTTTGAAAAGACAGTAAAAGTTTTGCTATTGAAATATGGAAGTGTTTTTTTTTTTTTTTTGGCTATATCCACTTATTAGTGAGCACATACCATACATGTCATTTTGGATCTGAGTTACCCCACTCAGGATGATATTTTCTAGTTCCATCCATTTGCCTGCAAAGCTCAGGATGTCCTCGTTCCTAAAAGCTGAGTAGGCCGGGCGGTGGTGGTGCACGCCTTTAATCCCAGCACTTGGGAGGCAGAGGCAGGCATATTTCTGAGTTCAAGGTCAGCCTGGTCTACAGAGTGAGTTCCAGGACAGCCAGGGCTACACAGAGAAACCCTGTCTCGAAAAACAACAACAACAACAAAAAAAAAAAGTTGAGTAGTATTCCATTGTGTAAATGAACCACATTTTATGTATCCATTCTACTGTCANACACAGAGAAACCCTGTCTCGAAAAACAACAACAACAACAAAAAAAAAAAGTTGAGTAGTATTCCATTGTGTAAATGAACCACATTTTATGTATCCATTCTACTGTCATGGGACATCTTGGTTGTATCCAGCTTCTGGCTATCACAAATAAGGCTGCTATGAACATAGTGGAATATGCGCCCCTGTGGCATGGTGGGCAACTTTGGGGTATATTCCAATATTAGTATAGCTGGGTCTTCAGGAAGACCTATTTCCAATTTTCTATTGAACCTGCAGATTAATTTCCAGAGCAGTTGTACCAGTTTGCAATTCCACCAGAAATGGAGGAGTGTTTCTCATTATCCTCATCCTCTCCAAAATGTTTTGTCACTTGGGGTTTCTTTCTCAAGAGACTTGAAGTTAGTGTCATACAGATCTTTCACTTGTTTTGTTAGAGTTATTCTTAGATATTTTATATTATTTGTGGCTATTGTGAAAGGAGTTGATTCCCTCATGTCTTTCTCATCCTATTTGTCATTTCTATAAAGGTAAGTGGATGTTAAAAAGTAAAGAGTACCTGAGTTGCAGTCCACAGCTATTCTGATTTGTGTAAGGTAGAATTGCAGGGTCATTTTGATTTGCATTTCTCTGATCACTAAGGACTTTAAACATTTGTTTGTTTGTTTGTTTGTTTATGTGCTTCTCTGCCATTTGAGATTCCTCAGTTGTGAAATCTCAGTTTAGTTCTCTACCTCAATTTGTGATTGGGTTGTTTGGATTTTTTGGTGATTAGCTTCTTGAGTTCTTTATAAATTTTGGATGTTAGCCCTCTATCAGATGTGGGGTAAATGAAGATTTTTTTCCATTCTCTAAGTTGCCAATTTGTTATAGTGATGATGTCCTTTGCCTTACAGAGGCTTTCCAGTTTTATGCAATCTCATTTATCAATTCTTGATCTTAGAGAATGAGCCATTGGTGTTCTGTTTAGGAAGTTTCCCCTGTGCCAATAAGTTCTCAACTCTTTCCCACTTTCTTTTCCATTGGATTCAATGTATCTGGTTTTATGTTAAGGTCCTTGAACCACTTGGATTTGAGCTTTGTGCAAGGTGACAAACTTCCTTCTATTTTCATTTTTCTACATGCAAACAGCCAGTTAGACCAGCAGCATTTATTGAAGATGCTTTATTTCTTCCATTGTATATTTTTGACTTCGTTGTCAAAGATCAAGTATCTGTGTGTGGTTTTATTTCTGGATCTTCAGTTCTATTCCATTGATCTATATGTCTGTCTCTGTACCAACACCATGCAGTTTTTATCACTATTGCTCTGTAGTAAAGCTTGAGGTGAGGGATGGCGATTACCACAGCCATGCTTTTATTGTTAAGAATTGTTTTTGCTATTTTGTTTTTTTGGTTGTTTGTTTTTTGTTTGTTTTTCCCTTTTCAGATGAATTTAAGAATTGCTCTTTCCATGTCTATGAAAAATTGGGTTGGGATTTTGATGGCGATTGCATTGAATCTACAGATTGCCTTTGGTAGGATGGCCATCTTTACTATGTTAATCCTGCCAGTCCATGAACAAGGGAGATCTCTCCATTTTCTGAGATGTTCTTTGATTTCTTTCTCAAGAGACTTAAAGTTATTGTCATACAGGTCTTTCACTTATTTGTTTAGAGTTATTCTAAGATATTTTATATTATTTGTGGCTATTGTGAAAGGAGTTGATTCCCTAATTTCTTTCTCAGTCTATTTGTCATTTCTATAAAGGTAAGAGGATGTTAACAAGTAAAGAGTATCTGAGATAGAGTCCACAGAACTCTGAAAGGTCAACTAGCTGAAGTGCCCAACTAAGGATACCTCAGTCTCACTTGGGAGGGAGAAGAAAGCAATCACAAGGGAGGAGGGAAGAAGGGATCTGAGAGAGAAAGTAGACAGGGCAGAGTAGAGGTGGTAGTGGGAAAGAGGGGAACCTGATCTAACATTGGGGAGAGAAAAGGACTGAAACCCTGAGAGCCAGCAGAAAGAATAGAAACAGGCAACCCTAGGAGATAGGAGGTTGGGGGGACCCTCCAAAATACACCAAAAACCTGGGAGGTAAGACACTCATGGGACTAAAAGGGAGGGACCTTAGATGAAATGCCGGACATAGGGAGAGGGAACTTAYAGAGCCTACCTCCAGCAGGAAGACAAGGCTGCAAATGAGGGAGTGGGGGCAGGGACGTGATCCCAAAGTCATAACTCTGACCCATAATTGTTCCTGTCTGAAAGAATTACAGTGATGGAAATGGAGAGGAGCCTGAGGAAAAGAAGGTCCAGTGACAGGTTCAAAGTGGGGTCCAGAGCAAGGGGAGGTCCTAAGGCCTGACCTTTTTACTGAATCTATGGAGTGCTCACAAAAAGAGACCTAGCATGACACTCTGGAAGACCCAACAAGCAGCTTAAAGAGTCAGATGCAGATATTTGTACCTAACCAATGGACAGAAGCAGCTGACTCCTGCTGTTGAATTAGGGAAGGCTGAATGAGGCTCAGGGTGACCCTGTAGGAGGACCAGCAGTCTCAATTAATCTGGACCCCTAGGATCATTCAAATACTGGACCACCAAACATGCAGCATACACCAGCTGATATGAGGCAGGTGGGGTATGAGGGAGGGACATCCACATAGAAACAGGGTGAGTGGAAGAGGTATGGGATGTGAAACCTTCAGAGGTGGACAGGGGTTGGTAGGGTGGGGAATAAAATATGGAGTATATAAAATAATTAATAAAAATAACATGCAAGTGTTAAAAATTGTAATTGCTTGCCAGGCAGTGGTGGTACATGCTTTTAATTCCAGCACTTGGGAGGCAGAGGCAGGCAAATTTCTGAGTTCAAGGCCAGCATGGTCTACAGAGTGAGTTCCAGGACAGCCAGGAATATATATATATACATATATGTGTGTGTGTGTGTGTGTGTGTGTGTGTGAGTGTATATGTATATATGTATGTATGTATATATGTATGTATATATGTACATGTGTATATATGTACATATGTATATATGTACATATGTATATATGTATATGTGTATGTG
>BDUI01000548.1:80505-97061 GCA_002335545.1 Apodemus speciosus | reverse complement strand
TATATATATATATATATATATATATATATGCTAAAATTCCAGAATCTCTGAAGAAAAAATAGCATACCATTGAAGAACATATTGTTAATACAACCTGAGATTGTAACTAAGAACAGATCATGCCCTAGTAGAAATGAAGCCTGAATCTGGAAGCATAACTTATGGTAAAGGCAAAGAGATGGAATGAATAGCCGATTTGAAGTTCACCATGAATTGAAGATCCCAAAATAGATACAAAGTATAATATTCATGTAAATGGTCACTATATAGCATTTTAACAATGACAACTACTTAAAATATGTGTACTGTGAATAAGAAAGAACATGTGATGAATAGAAGGAATACCTAAGCAATAACACCAGGATTTTCCTAAATTACTGATAGATAGAGACCTAATAACAGACCTGGGAATGTCAACGTAAATAGACAAGATATGTCACGTTCAATCCCTGCTTTCTCAGTGATTGAAAACAGTTTAGAAAGAAGTCAGACCTTCCCCTAGCTCTTCTATTGGGGATCCCAGGCTCTGTCTGATGGTTGGGTATGAGTATGTACATCTTTATTGGTTAGGTACTGGTATAACCTCTCAAAGAACCACCATACCAGGCCCCTTTCAGCAAGTGCTTCTTGGTATCAGCTATAGTGTCAGGGTTTGGTATCTGCCCATGGAATGAATCCCTAGGTGGGGCAGTTTCTGGATGCCCTTTCCTTCAGTCTCAGAGCTAGGGAAAGGACTGAGTTAATGTGGGTTGCCACCGCATAGGAAGAACAACAACTAACTGGACCACCCAGAAATTCCAGAGACTAAACCATCAACCAAAGAAGAATGATTCATGGCCCCATATACATATGTAGCAGAGGATGTCCTTATCTAACTTCAATGGGAGCGAAAGCCCTTGGTCTTGTGGAGGCTTGATGTCCCCAGAGTAAGGAATGCTATAAGTTAGGCACAAGTGGGTGAGTGGGTGGAGAAGAACCTTCATAAAGGCAATGTGGAGCAGGAGAGGGGGCATGGGATGTGGGGTTTGTGGAGAATGGGATGTGGGGTTTGTAGAGATACAGTAACTGGGAAGGGGTATATCACTGGAACTGTAAATAAATAAAATGATTATTAATTTAAAAAAAATAGAAAGGAAGGAAGAAGTCAGAACAGCTTGGAGAATTGTTCTCTGAGAGAACTGGCTGCTCTTTCTGAGGACCTGGGTAGGTTCCTATCATTAACACTGTGTTGTAATCATCCCTGACTACAGTTCCACGGCATTCAACACCCACCTTCTAACTTCAACAGCCACTGCACACATGTGGCACACATACAKACATGCAGGCAAAACAATCATAAACATAAAGTCAATTAAATATTTCTAATAATAGAGCAGACTAAGAAGAAAAAGAAGCTACAATAAGAGAATTAATGCTAAAGGTCTCATCAGAATGCATACCAACAAAAATGGAATGGAGTGAAATGCATACTATTACAAAATGTTTATCAAATAGGCATTCTGGACTCCACAAAACCAGTCTTTAGTGAAAGACAATAAAGATTGTCCTGGACAAATGAAACTTGAAAAATTTAATGTTTTTGCTAATAGTTCTGATGTGTAATTATATAAGAATATATTTGAACACACAAGTTAGTTGAATCAGAACCTCAATCTCCATAAAACAAAAGGCATGGTATAGGAAGGGAGGTAGAATTTTATGGTAGGGTAGTAAAGCTCTCTCCTTCAAGAAACACTTACATAAACATCCCACATTAATATGATTGTACTTTATAACGTTAAAGGAAGCTGTCTATGGGAGCATAATTCCTTTTACAACAACAATAACACAACAACAATAATGATAATAATAAATGCATTAAAGTTCCAGTAAGTGAAAGGTTTGTTCATTTGTTTTTCTGTGAACTACAAGAGAACAATGGTCAATCTTTTTGGAGAGAAAAGAAAACCCAATATTTACTTTGAAAAACTAGTTCTTCGGCCGTTGGTGGYGCACGCCTTTGATCCCAGCACTTGGGAGGCAGAGGCAGGCAGATTTCTGAGTTCGAGGCCAGCCTGGTCTACAGAGTGAGTTCCAGGACAGCCAGGGCTACACAGAGAATCCCTGTCTCAAAAAAAAAAAAAAGAAAGAAAGAAAAACTAGTTCTTGAGCACAAGATTGGCTCAGCAGATAATAGACTTGCTGCTTTTGTAAAGAATCCTAAAACATGGTACAGGTAGCTCATAACCATGTGTAATGCCAGATCAAGGGATCTGTTGTACTCTTCTGGAGTCCTTGAACTCTTGCACATGAACATATGCATACACACACACACACACACACACACACACACACACACACACACAAATAAAACTATTCTAAAGATTAGCACAGACAAAATCAATAATGCCAAAATGAAAATTTTTATTGCACTTATTCATGATTAATTTAGTAAAGGTTAATTATAATACAGGCAACATTTTCAATGAATAAAGCAGATTAATCATGAAATGAATCAGAACAATATTATAAAAGAGAAATTAGGAAAACTTTGCTTTATGGTATTTTTACTTCTATGATACTGGTATATTGTTATGATAAGGAAGACTTCAGGTAGTTATTGTAAGAGAAGGGTAACCATAAGACATATAATATGGGTCATCAGTGGAAACACTAAGAGAGGTAATACAGTGAAATAAAGAAAAGAGAGAGAGGATAAAGTTACAGATTTTAGATCTATGGCTGCTGGATAAAGATCAGAATAAAACAATGTTAATAAAATAACAAAGCAGTATATGTAACCAAATACAGAAATGATGATATTGTATTAATAACCACCTTACCCATGAATTACATTAATATACTATTAAAAAGCTGCAGTGAGAGTGAAGAATACTGACTTAACTACATTCTATGTACAAAACCCTATTAAACCACAAATGTAGCTACAGAAAAAAAGAAAATAGAGTAAATATGATGAAACATGGGAAGTCTGCTTTTCCAAAGTGATGGTACAATAATTAGTTTTAGATAGATCTGACTTCAAATAAGAAAAAAATCCAGCCAACAAGCATGGTGGGAAAGGAGAGGTAAGGAACCCTCATCATGTAGAAGTCCCTACCCTATGACAAGTGAAGGAAGCACAAAGAATTCCAGGAAGAATTTGAATAGACAAATCTTCCTCCTGATTTTGTCAGTATGTTCTATCAAGTTGCGTGTTTATAACTGACATTTTTTAAGACTAAAGAACACAACAACAACAACAACAACAACAACAACAACAAACACAAGTTTGACTTGGCTTTCTGGTTCTTCACTTCTGAAGTTTACCATAAAATCAACATCTGATTAAATAAATATTTGCACATGGGTGCTAATATGTGGAGGGTTGAATTTCTTCAGGATATCTTTATAAATATGTCATGCATATCTATTACTTTGTCTATTTCTATGGGTGCAAAGGGTATAATTTTCAGTGTGACCTGGACAGATGTACTGCACTTAACTACAGTGGGAGCACTTACTGTAGATAATCAAATTTCATTAAATGTCATTACAAAAAAATCCAAGTATTACTTATTTCATTGTGATAAATCTCACCTGTTGATACAAAAATATTAAAACCAACTATTTGGTAATAGAAATTAGCAATAGAAGAATGTTAGTATTTGGGGGAGGGGGGAAAGAGTACACAGGAATGAATCAAAATGTTGTGCAATAGGACCAGGTATTTGAAAGCCTTTTGAGGCACATGAGTGGTCAGACCTGTCCCTTGAAGACCTCCCACTGCAAAGTCGACTCTCTGAACATTTTAAATGCCATAAGGACCAAACCCAGCTCCCACTCCATTGAGTAAAATGCCCAAGATCTAGACTTAAAATCCCACCAATTCCAACCTTGGAAATCTCTACCCTGGGAAGGTATGTACCCCATCCCCAACCCCACTACTGTTACTCGGTATGATTTAGGATTTAAACCTTGTAACAGGTCTGTTCTGGAAATAAGTTGATGAAGCTTTCTACAAGATCCTGAAGATTGTCCCTTCCTAGTCTCACAGGTGCTAGATAAGCAGAGGTGAGCTGTCATTCCTTAAAGGTCACAGTACAGTGAGTTTCAGTTAATTCATTGAGCTGTACAATGCTTCCACCTCTGTTAATTTTAGAATACTTTTCATTTGTCCTCCAGTGTAATAGTCCTTGGAAGACACTTTTGCTCTGATGCTCCTGGTTCTATAAAATATTTAACATAATTACTGATTTTATAGATTTATCTATTGTGTATATATCTACAAAAACTATATAAATATGGATAGTGCATGACAAAAATATGTACATCTAGTGTTAAAATTATTTCACTTAATATAATTATATTGTCAAAGATTATATAGTTTGCATGTTGCATCATTCAATGGTTAATCACTTTTAGTGGCAAAATCAAAACATGCAAGAATATTTTATTCATTCAAAACTTCAGATTCAGGTTCATTGGATTTTCATTGCAGTGGATATTTATATTTATATTTTTTATTGACCTTTATCTTGAATGTATTTGTATTTGAATGTGAATTACTGGATCATAAGTTAATTCTGTATATATTTTAAAATATCTTAACTGCACTGTAAAATATTTGTTCAGTTTTGCATTCCCCAACATTAGGTAGGATTTTGATTTCCTCATAAGCTTCTCAACAATGCCTATTATACAGTTTTCTATTCTAAAGGCATATCATTTTATGTTTTGATTTGTATATGACTGGTGACTAACTTCAGACTAATGGAATAATATGGGCTATTAAGTAACAAACTAATATAGTTAATGTCACAGTCATTTTGGTTTTGACAAAGCTACCAAATACATACATAAAATTAAAGAAAGTTTCTTCACCACATGAATCCTAGAAAATTAGGCAAACACATGTAGATTGATATCATTAATTTGCTTCAAAAATCAATTTGAAATGCATCAAGAGACATAACATAACATAGAAAAAATGAAATCACTAGAGAAAAATATATGACATGTATATAATGATCTAGGCATATTAAAGTATCTTGAAATAAAAAGTGATAAATGAGATTACTGCTCATTTTTATTACTGCTAGCTAAAAAAAATCAAAGGCAGCCTATAGAATGAGAAAAAGCAAAACAACAAATATAAACAATAAATTAATAGGAACTCTAATTTTTTTAGATTATTTATTTCATTGCATGACTCATGTACCTTGTAATCATTTTATAAGTTTTATTGACATAATTTCTGTTTTTTTCTTTTTATTCACACTCCAGATTTTTTGACCCTCCAGATCTACCCTCCTCTGCCTGTTCCACATTCCATACCACCTCCCTGCCCCCGTCTCCATGAGGATGTCCCCATCCCATACCCCACCTCACCTGATTTCTAAACTCCCTGGAGCCTTCATTCTTTGGAGGGTTCCTTACATCTTCTCTTTCTGAAGTCAGATCCAGCAGTCCTCTGCTGTATGTGTGTTGGGGGCCTCAATCTCATATCAGCTGGTATATGCTGCCTGATTGGTGATCCAGTGTCTGCAAGATCTGTGGGTTCCAGGTTAATTGAGACTGCTGGTCCTCCTAAAGGGTCGCCCTCTTCTTCATCTTCCAACTTTTCCCTAATTAAACTACAGGGATCAGCAGCTTCTGTCTATTGGTTGGGTGCAAATATTTGCATCTGACTATTTCAGTTACTTGTTGGATTTTTTGGAGGGCAGTCATGCTAGGTCCCTTTTTGTGAGTGCTCCATAGCCTCAGTAATAGTGTCAGGCCTTGGGGTCTCCCCTTGAGCTGGATCCCACTTTGGGCCTATCTGCTGGACCTTCTTTTCCTCAGGCTYTTTGAATTTCCATCCCTGCAATTCTTTCAGATAGGAACAATTATGGGTCAGAGATTTGACTGTGGGATGGCAACGCCCTCCCTCACTTGATGCCCTGTCTTTCTACTGCAGGTGGGCTCTATAATTTCACTCTTCCTACTGTTGGGCATTTCATCTAAGGTTCCTGTCAGGAGCCATAATGCAACAAGCTAATATACTTGCAGGCGATCATCTTGAAATTGCCTGTGTTGGATTATTATGTAATCTGCAGCAGGTGAGCCCTTATTAAGCAAGGCTGTAAGGGATTCATTTTATAAAAGATTCCTGCTGTTAATATGCTTTCCTGTTATTATTAAACATATATAACAATCACTAAGTAGTTGCACACCCCTTTGGAGCAGATCTCTGCAGATCCATGAAGATGTACTGTCTTATAGTGATGCTAAGTAGACAAATGCATGATTTAAGTTTTAATGATGATCTGGGTTCTTTCCAGGAACTGGCTGTTATAAATAGGTCTGCTATGAACATAGTGGAGCATGTATCCTTATTACATGCTGAGGAATCCTCTGGGTATATGCCCAGGAGTGGTATAGAAGGGTCCTCCGGAAGTCTCATGCCCAGAAATGAATTCATGAAATTCTTAGACAAATGGATGTAGCTGGAGAACATCATCCTAAGTGAGGTAACCCAGTCTCAAAAGAACAATCATGGTATGTACTCACTGATAAGCAGATATTAGACTAGAAGCTTGGAATACCCAAGACACAATCCACATATCAGCTGATGTCCAAGAAGAAGGAAGGAGTGGACCCTGGTTCTGGAAAGGCTCAGTGCAGCAGTGTAGGGGAATACTAGAACAGGGAAGTAGGAAAGGGTGGATGGAGAAACAGGGGGGAGGGGGTAGAGTGCTTATGGGTCTTTCTGGGAGGGGGGAGCCAGGAAAGGGGAAATCATTTGAAATGTAAATAAAGAATATGTCGAATTAAAAAAAAGCAAAAAAAAAAAAAAAAAGGCTTAATGATGATCCTATAAGAATTCCTAAAATTGTATCTGTGATTATTAAGCTCTTTTATAGTGAGACTGCTATTAGGTCCTTTTCTTATAGTCAAAACTGCAATAAGAACTCTGACAGTCTCCCAAGTGTCACCAGTTAATTGCTCTTAAATGATAACCAGACTTTCTCCTACTCAGAGCACATTCCAAGAGGTTGTAAAACAATTAACCAAAGGTCCTAAAAAGGAAACTAATGATTTATTATAGGTGCTAGAACAGAAGATAAAATATTGACTGGGCTTACCTATACAAAACTTCACTAATAAATTAGTTATGGTTTTTAAACCTTAAGTGAACCTATAGAGATAAGAAAGGTGATGGATGTTTAGCTAGATAATTATTTCTAATGGATATGCATGTAAACATTCTCTGTTGTAAACGTCTATCTCAATTTATGATTTGAATTTTTGTGTGTGAACTTGTGATGAACATTGTAACATGTGATCATGTATTCTGAAATATGTATAAGTACTGAGGACAAAGATGAGAAACCTTTAGAATAGAAGTTAGAGTAGAATTTTTGCCTTTCCCCACTTTGACTAAAAATTTCCCTTTCCCTGCATAGGATCTTTCTGCTTTTCCCCTTAGACAGTTTTCAAGGGAAACTTTTTACAACTTAGTAATAAACACTATAACTACTTCTCTAAGTGTCCCTTTTTCTTCCTGTAACTTCTGATTAGCAGGCTGAAAATTAGAGCCCAGCAGTTCCTGCTGAGATAGAACAAAGGCAACATTGCTTAATCTTCAGCTTTAGGCTACAGGTGTTAATCACCTAAGTCTTTTGTCCTCAGAAAGATCAAGAAAGATTTTAGGACTTTTTAGAAGTTTCATCAGCATTTCTTTTTCTTTTTCTCTTTTTCTTTTTCTTTTTTTAATTGAATATATTCTTCATTTACATTTTCAAATGTTATACCTTTTCCTGGTTTTCCCCCTCCCTGAAAACCCCCAACCCATCCTCCCATCCCCTGCCTCCAAGAATATGCCCCTCCAACCAACGCACTCCCACCTACACCCCCTTGATTTCTCCAGGCAGGGGCATTTATTGAGCCATCATATGACCAAGGACCTCTCCTACCACTGATGCCCAACAAAGCATTCCTCTGCCATACTTTTGCCTGGAACCATGTGTACCCCTTGGTTGATGGCTTAGTCCCTGGGAGCCTGGAGCATCTAGTTGTCAGACATCATCCTTCTTTCCCATGAAGTTGCAAATCCCTTCAGCTCCTCTGGACCACCCTCCAATTCTTCCATTGGGGACCCTGTGCTCAGTCCAATGGTTGGCTGCTAGCATCTGCCTCTGTATCTGAAAGGCTCTGGCAGGGCCCCTCCAGACACCACCATAATAGGCTCCTTACAGCACACACTTCTTGCCATCCATAATAGTGTCAGGTTTTGGTGATTGTTTATAGGATGAATCCCCAGGAAGGACAGTCTCTGGGTGGCCTTTGCTTCAGTCTCTTCTCCACATCAATGGCTTATGCTCTAAGAACAAGAATCTACAAATGGAACCTCATAAAACTGCAAAGCTTCTGTAAGGCAAAGGACACTGTCAATAGGACAAAAAGGCAATCATCAGATTGGGAAAAGATCTTACCAGTCCTACATCCAATAGAGGGCTAATATCCAATGTATACAAAGAATTCAAGAAGTTAGACTCCAAAGAGACAAATAACCCTATTTAAAAAAAATAGGGTACTGAGCTAAACAGAGAATTCTCAACTGAGGAAACTCAAATGGCTTTGAAGAACCTAAAGAAATGTTCAGCATCCTTAGTTATCAGAGAAATGCAAATCAAAACAACCCTGAGATGTCACCTCACTCCAGTCAGAATGGCTAAGATCAAAAACTCAGGGGACAGAAGATGCTGGAGAGGATGTGGAGAAAGAGAAACACTTCTCCATTACTGATGGGATTGCAAACTAGTTAAACCACTATGGAAATCAGTTTGGTGGTTCCTCGGAAAATTAGACATAGTACTACCTGAGTATCCAGCTATACCACTCCTGGGCATATACCCAGAAGATGCTCCAACATGTAATAAGGACACATGCTCCACTATGTTCATAACAGCCTTATTTATGATAGCCAGAAGCTGGAAAGAACCCAGATGTCCTTCAGCAGAAGAATGGATACAGAAATTGTGGCATATATACACAATGGAGTACTATTCAGCTATTAAAAATAATGAATTCATGAAATTCTTAGACAAATGGATGGAACTAGAAAGTGTTATCCTGAGTGAAGTAACCCAATCACAAAAGAACACCTGTGGTATGTACTCACTGATAAGTGGATATTAGACCAAAGGCTCAGAATAAACAAGTTACAATTCACAGACCACAGGAAGCTCAAGAAGAAGGAAGATCAAAGTGGGGTTGCTTGGATTTTTCTGAGAAAGGGAACAACATACTCACAGGAGTAATTATGGAGAAAAAGTATGGAGCAGAGACTGAAGGAAAGGCCACCAGAGACTAATCCTATCACCAGCATTTCAGTACAGTTAGAGAACTAGAAAGCCCTGAGCCTCTCAGAGTCCTACTTAGTGCTTCCAGGCAATCTTCTCTGAGTCAGGAGGCTCCAGAAAGGTCCCTTCCTTGGAGTCCTCAGAGTGTCTCACCCCCTAAGTCTCTGGTGCATTTTGAAGAGTTCGCCCAACCTCCTATCTCCTGAAGTTTCCTGTTTCCATTATTTTTGCTGGCTCTCAATGCATCAGTCCTTCCCCGCACTCAATACCAGATCATGTTCCCCTTTCCCCAGACCCCATTCCCTTTCCCTCCCAATTTCTGATTATCACTGTGAATAGTCTACCGAGGAGTAGTCCACCAAAGACAGTCTTGCCATAATTTATTTGAATTTCTAGTATTTTGTTTAATATTTTATTTACTTAATTATCTCCATTTTATATAGTCTGCTTGTTTGCCTATGTTACCTAAATTTGAAATAAAATTCCTTAATATCCGAAGCACAGTGTTTTTTTTTTTTTTTTTTGTTAATGTGTCAACCTGTAATCTGAGTTGTTCTTGAATTTAAAAGCTTAGATGGCATTTTTTGCTCTGCCTGCTTTATAGCCAACACCATGGAATCCTGCTCTTGCACATATTAAAGTACACTGTTTTCTATTTACTCACTTGAAGGCTTATACTCTGTCATGAATGATGATTACTCTGATCCTTCTTATGTCCTATTTCAGCTGTGCTTTGCTATAGCTTTGAGTTAACATGGAGAGCTTATGATTTCAATTGGAAAATACACTTTATTGTTGCTACATTCTGTTGTGTTAAAGGCCATTATAGAAAGGCAATTGTAGAAAACCATAAGCAATTGAAATGCAGAGTTTTGAAGCCAGGCTCCACAACTTCAAAAAAATGGTTTAAATTTTCCTCTTAGGAAGAGTATCATGATTTGATCTCAAGTCGTTTATATGTATCTTAACATGCCTAAAACATGGAGAGTCAATCTTAGTAGTATTGTCTCACAGTGAAGCTTCTCATGGTAATGCCAATGAAAACCCTATGGCTGTCCAGAGATCTGTCACTCCCTGAATGCTTCACATTTTGCCTCCAGTAATATTTTTACATTTGCCACTTAAAAGCCCTCCTAACACTTGGCTCAGTTGTATCTATTTCAGTATTTGTTCACATTAAGATGTCAATTTGTTTGGCTTGGCTACTTGATCAGCAAATGATACTGTTTTCAGCATTTTGGGGATTTTTTTTTTTGTACATTTTTAGAGCAAAGATATAATGACAGGCATTTCACATGGTGGACATGAAAATGTAAAGAGCTTATTTTTACATATGACTCCATAAGCATTCCAAGTAAAATTTAAGGATTGTGTGAGTACTTAAAGAAAATGTAGCGAGAGATAGCTCAGATCCTGGTCCTGGAAAGGCTTGATCCAGCATTGTAGGGGAGTACTAGTACAGAGAAATGGGAGGGGGATGATTAGGGAAGAGCTCTTATGGGACTTATGGGGAGGGGGGAACCGGGAAAGGGGAAGGCATTTGGAATGTAAACAAAGAATATAGAAAATTTAAAAAAAGAATTCAGACTGTGCTGCATAATTTAATTATTATTTACACCATACTCTTTTTTAACAGCAGAATGTCAATATTGCTTTGGAGCTCACCTGCAATATTCACGAATTTCAAGTACCTAAACTATTAAAGTTCCCTCAGAAATTGAAATTAAATTCATTGTGCAGGCAATGACAGTTGTTATGAGATCATGACTTAAACAAGATGAAGCCAGTCAGAATTAGAGCATCGGTTTGGGTGGAGCTAATGAGAGCAACACTTACTTAAGGCTTAAGGAGAAAGCAGGTTAATTTCTTTAGAGATTTGGCTTCTGGTAGGTTTTCCTCTCTCTAATGAATGTTGCTTTGCCAATGAGCATACAAATTGGATTTAGTACATTATAAAATAATTCAATAAGAGAAAAAGGAATTGACAGGCAGATACAGTGGGGAAACATAGGAGAGAGAAAAGAAAGATGGAGTACAATTCCTTGTACACATGAAATTCTCAAAGCCTAAATTTAAAATCACTCTAAAAATAACGAGAGGGTGTCTATGACAACTAATTCCCACCTTTGGCATCTATGCTCAGGCACACATCACATGCCTAACTACACACACACACACACACACACACACACACACACACACACACACACACAGAGAGAGAGAGAGAGAGAGAAGCAAATGTTTTACTTTATTTAATAGTCATTATGAAGTCAAATTATGTGCTGGTATATGATTGGTGGTTTAAAAAGTCTATTCTACACTATTTGGTGTGTTCATTATTATCTATATTTTTGATCTTAAGAATACATATGAGACTAAACCTATAATTGAGATAACAACAAAATAATAGGTTAACTTTTTATAATAATGCCAGAAAAAGCAGAGAGCAGCTAAAGAGCCTAGAAAAGGTCCAGACTGATTAAATCTCCAGGAGACCTACCAACCTGTTGAGCTGCCTGCTGGCTGTGCAGTTTGCAGCAAGTTTCCAGATTTTGTGTGCAGTCACTCATGATAGGATGTGTTTTGCTGAAACAAGTGTCTTTGAGTATTTTCTGCTCCTATAAATCACCTCTTACTCATTTTCTCAGAAGTAATTCAATGAAAATCCATCAGTTCATCAGGTTTACCTTGGGTTATATTTTTCCATTTGTCTGTCTTTAGTTTTGTATCTCAGGTGAATAGACCTTTGTTTCCATCTTCCCAGGAATAGTGTCCCACATCAGGGATTGACCCCAGGCTATGATTCACTACAGCCTATATACAGCACGTGTCTTAATTCCTCAGTTAAATCTTTTAGAAACACACAAAGAAATACTCAGAAGTGCATTTGGGAAGTGATTCTAAGTCAGTCATATTGCCAATGAGGATAAAACACTTCAAATCCCAACACAATTTGAATTGTCATGTCTAAAAAGATCAACTAAATTATATCTTCACTCTGTATAGTCAGTAGGCACAAAAATATTATAGATATTATTACTCAATGTTTCTCTGTCTATACATTTTAATTTTCACAGTAGACAACTTCAGCTGCACATTGAGCATTTGCTTCTTTCACAGAATTTTTCATGACTTATTATGCATGTTATTATAACTTGTCTGAATTAAAGTAACAAAATATTCAAGAGAAGTACCTTATGATAATATTTATAAGTTTAATGTTGTAACACAACTTTCTAATACTTCTAATAGTCCTGATATGAATATATATGTTTTACTACTTAAACTTAAAAATTAAATTTAATGCTTTATCTTTTTTACATCATGTTCAGGAACTTTCCCTTTTATGTTCACATTGAATAAATACAAGGAAACTAGTACATGTATTAGTTTATGTTCTCAGTTTATCACATATGGATTATTAAGTCATTCTGTGATTTATCCTTTGGGAATACAATCCTTTTGTTTGGTAGAGTTAACACAAAATATATTATCATGAACTTTTTTTAGAATAGTTAATATTTTCTAGTATTTCATTATGACAGTCTACTTTTTATCAAAATAAAAGATACAGATTGTATATCAGCATCAATTTAAAATAAACATTAAAATGTGCTATAATGTAAAAGTTTGTTGAAAAGTTTAAATCTAGTTGACAAGCAGTAGAAATTCATATTGGAAATGTTTCAAGTGCTGTATGATATTTATACATCTCTGATTTCTGATTGCAGAATAAATATACTTCATTTCAGTTTGTTATTTTAGAACTATGACTTGGTAGTAAGAAAGAAAGTAATAATTTGTCACAAGAAAGCTGTAATTATGTGTATTTATATTTAACCTTTGTAGATTCTACTCATTAGCATCTCATAGCACTGGAAAAATCTATATCTCAATATACATCTTCTGTATAATGCTGTAATGACTATGGTAACATTTCACTTATCCCTTTATGTAAAGCGATTCTCCAGTATTAGGAGTGTACACTTCCAAGAACTAGGCTTTGAGTGACAATTACAACTTTACTACCAGCAAAACAAATTCAGTTCTTTATATAACAGAAAACATAATTTGTTTTGTTTTGTTTGTTTGTTGTTATTATTGTTGTTGTTGGTTTGAGAAAAAAACAGTGTACCATTAAGAAAGGAGTATGATTAATTTTAAGTATTTCATCTTAACTATTTTCTATGTCATCTTAATGTGCAGTAATGAATTGTTGGCTATAAAATGGTACAGGGTTGGGGAAATTGGCAGAAGCTGTGTCATCTGACAGGTGTGTCATACATTGATACACGTGTCATCATGAATATATTTATAAAGGGAAATAATCAATAATCTTTTATTCTGGGTCATTCTGTCATGTGTGTTCACCTGTTATGTCCCTCACTATTAGCAGCATATGAGATAAACCTATAGAGGAAGAATAAACTTATTTCACTGAGTGTTGGGAAGTTTCACTCTTTAACATAGCCTGTGGCAAAACAAAAATATCATAGGGCATGGGGGTCTCTCTCTCTCTGCATAACCTTGTCTAAGTTATAGATTAGAAGAGCCTATCATTCCTTTGAAAATGAGCCCACAGAGATCTAAAATCTTTCACAGGGCCTCACTTGTTTGATTTTTCTATTTATTCCAATAATGACAAGCCAAAGTGCATCCATTCAACACCTGAACATTTGAGAGCAGTTCAACCACATACTGAAACAATGTGTTAATGGCAGTGGGTGAAGCCTTTTTATAATTTAGAAAAACAGCATTTTATATATATATATATAGTTTTCCTCTGTATCTAAGTATTTATGGTCAGTATTAATGTGTTAATGGCAGTGGATGAAGNTCTCATCCAGAGGCGGTGAGTGTTGTTGGAGTGTAATATATTTGAGGAGAGGCATCTGAAGTCCATCTCTTTTCCTAAAACTATTCCTCCTTAATATGACATTGCATTTAGGTGACCGTTGATTTTAATTCTGGTACTACATTTTTACTTTTGGGCTCCTGAGTTTTACTTAAAATGTATTATTTAWAATTTGATATATTTATTTCTCATGTGCTTTTGGAGATTCAACAATGTCCATGATTCAATGCCTGCCTTCTTCCTATTGTAGGATATTATGCAGTATAGTACTGCTTTGATTGGTAGATACACTCGTCTACTGGCAAAAAATTTGAATCTGTTGTTTTTATTTTATATTGGTGTTACAAATACTRGTGCTATAAACATTTGTGCTACTGAGCCAATGCATATTTTCATCATGTTATTCTTTGGGGAAATCATCTAGGGGAGGAAGGACTGGTTGATTTCAATCAGACATAACTTTATACATTTTATACACTTGTATTTTCTGAACAGGCTTGCCTTGCTACCATCCAACTAGTAACATCTGAGCAATTTCTTCCATTTGTTCTGCATTCTTACCAACATTTGGTTGTATTTGTCATTGCAGTAGGACTAGAATACTGTATTACTTTTGTTTTCATTTGTATTGCTAACAAAGATGTAGCTTAAGCATCTATGCATGTCCTTATTGGCAGTCTGAAGGGCTTTCTTGAGAAAARTTCTGCTTAAAGGTTTGTCTGTGTTTACAGAAACATTTTCTTAAGYTTGAGAGAATATTGTTCATTGGCTATGAGGAAAAAATGGTTGAAAAGTCCATGTTATGTGAGGCAGATTGCCAAAATTATGGTCTGCTTTTGCAAATATATAGASATACCTTCTGAAACATAGAAGCCAAAGGCAATATTCATTTTCAATACAAAAAAAACATACTGCCCCAGATATTAATAATACTGCTACAGAGAGGACAAGTCAGAAATAAACTCTAATCAAATGGACATCTTAGTGCCTTTTGTTTGATTTGTCTTTTAATTAACAATGAGTTTAAAAATTCATTTTTTCTGATTATTCATCAATAACAAGTCAAACACTGGCTTGATGCTGCTTCCAGTTTGGTGGTTTATGAAAAACTTCAAACTTCGACAATACCTTGTGCTATAAATGCTGTACAGTGTTATATTCTGCARTAGACTATAGTTTCTTTAATGACTTCTCATAMATATGCACTGATTTTTCTCTTCTGGAGGCTGCTGAGAGGAATCCTTTTGCAGGTCAGCTAGTACTTCAGTTATGCACAGGATCCCCTATAGTGCTTTAGAAAAGCTGCCACCTAGGCCTTCCTGATCATTTAAAAGCATTTCCTCAAGATACAGAGATCACATTAGGCTCAAATTGCAGTTTTTAACCTTGTACTGTAGCCTTGACTCTTCCTAATGTATTGCTGTTGAGTGATCTTGAAATGTATTAATCTTCATAGCTGTGTTAGAACCAATTCTTTAAAAAAAAAAAAAAGCAACCTACCTATCTAAATATTATCTATATTCTATTGATCTRTATATTTTTAACTCTTTGTATGGTATATATAAACTATTTATCTATTTGTGTGTCTGTTTATCATCTATCTATCATCTACTGGTCTGTCAAATCTTTCTATCTATGCCTTTCTATGTATGCATTGTTTGTTCTTTCTTGGGAGTAACATAGCATTGGAATGAAAGGTATTTACCACTTCATTGAAAAACATATCACAATTAAAGGAGCCRATTTTGATCAAATACTTTGTCATCAMTGTTTTATCTATTAACTTTTAACTTTAGTTTTGGTTTGCTCAGTAAGAACCAAGTCAGATCTTTTAAACATCACTTATCTTTTCAAACATAGATAAAGTTAAGATTTTTTCAGCTCAGGACATGAAAATAGAAAAGAACACAAACAATGAAGCAGCCTGCCTTTTGCTGCATTAGTGTGAACACAATGCTTTTACAAAACAAAGAAAACATGTTTCCTTCTTCCATGTCATTTCTACAGGCTGCCAACAGAAGGTATGGCCTATATTAAAGTTGGATTTTCTCACCTCAAAAGATCTAGATAAGAAGTTGTTCTTTCTACTTAGAATTATTTAATTTAGAAAAATTTCAACACTGATGTCCCCAGCTACTTGGGTTTCAGTTTTTTTTTCTAGTTGTGGTCAAGGTGTCAAAGAAGAGTAGATATTAGTAGCCATTCCTTGTCAACTTAATGCGCCATGATATCTAGGTCATGCTTAATTTTCAAWTGAAAGTAACAACTGGGTTTTAATTACATGTAAGGTGATATAACTCTCTCTCATAAAATCCCAAATACATTATAATATTCTCTTTTTTYCYTTTTYCYTTTTTKKTKKTTTKGKTTTTYMA
>BDUI01000548.1:60249-70319 GCA_002335545.1 Apodemus speciosus | reverse complement strand
GCGGGGAAACCAGGAAAAGGGAAATGAAATGTAAATAAAGAATATATCCAATAAAAAAAGCTGGAAAAAAGACTTCAATAATTGTTCTCTCTATTATTCAGTGGATTTGGGGGATATTTATCAAGAACACTATTATAATTATGTAGAACATGGTGATTTCTACATATAAGTTCCATGATATAGGAAGTTGAAGCTGGAGACACAATAAAATTTCCAAGTCAGTTTGGCTATACTTTGAGCTCCAGGCCATCCTGAAATGTAGAAAGATACCTTCACTTAAAACCTAAACAAAGCAAAATGAAAAGAAACCAAAATAAAGTAAACTAATCAGCAAACAACTGTAAATATAATCTAGTTGTTATGTAAAATCAAAATAATAAAATATACATTCTGGAACCTAATTTTCAAATAAAAAAATAGTAGAGAAAATAYCCAATTATTGCTCAATACAATTAGAATGGGAAAAGCAACTGTGACTTAAAGTGCGAGACAAAAAGTTTAGAGAAGAGAAAAAACTCCTCTTCTGATATATTTATTTAAAAATGGCAAAGAAAAATCCCCTGGTAAAAGGACAGAGGAAAAAAATAGTGGTTTCCTGACACACTGAGTAGATGCTGGAAATTTGTCAGGTCTGCTACCCCACATCACTCTCTTAAATATTCTGATGAGCAAGGACCAGAACCTAAAGACAATCTGTACTCAACACCTCTGCTGGGAAAAATGGCCAATGAAGCACAACCTCTTCTGGCTTAAAACACTACTCCAGGCATGCCCTGTTGCCTAAGGCCAAGATGCAGAGAGCATGTGAAGCAAAGGAGCCTGCAACAGGAGCTGACTTGAAATGAAATTCTGGGGAACAAGCAATTCCAGCTAAGACAGTGGATTATGGGAACAAGTTCTATGGTAAGATGACAGTATTCACAATGCTAAGATTACAGTGGCTAGTGACACATCAGAGCCTTGGTCCTTGAAATATACAGGGAACCTGAAAGGCTTCTAAACAAACTGGAAAATGAAACAAAAGTAACAAAAATAAAGCTCTTAGAGTAGAGGGTATGGGCACTGGGTGTATGAGGATCCAAGTGGACCTGAAAGATTTTCTAGATCCTTCAAAGTGACTGGTGTCTATTAGAAACACTAAGCAAATATATATTACAGGTCTCTGTGGGGATATTTTAACTCAAATTTTGGTCATAAATTGCAATGAAAAAGTAGGCAGTTGACTTAAAAGAGAGCATAACAGAGTTCAGAGGAGGATTAAAGAGAGGAAAGAAAAGTAAATGATATAAAAATATAGAATGTACTAGACTGTAGCTAATAATGGTCCATTGTCATCTAGACAATTAAAAATTTGGAGCAAATTGTACACTTAATAAAAAGATTTTTTTAACTTTTTTGAATGTACACACAGTATACAAAACAAGATGTCACACCTTTAATATACAAAGTAGTTAATTTACATGTGTTCCAGAAGAAAGGAGAGTGTATCCCACACTAAGTGGTCTTTAGCAGCATGTAAAGGATGTAGGACTTGGTGACACCCTGAGAAGACATATTGTGAGTAAATATCAGTGGTTGTTTGAACTTTAATGAAAATACAAAATGATCCATTTCACAAAAGATGGGTTGAGTGAGATTAAATAGACTGGATGTGACATTCATTGTGATTGTATTTTCTTATTAAAGGGAAAGGGTGAGAACAGATTAAAGTACTAGAAAAATGGCAAAACTTGCAACTGCTCTTTAAAATTCCACTTCTAAGGTCTTTCTATATTTATATATACATAAGCACAACACTGGCACCCTAATTTACATTCAGTATAGATGAAATCTATAAAAAGGGAATAGCAAAAGAGAACATGGGACACAGTAAAAAACGAAACTGAATGTTTTTTCTCCACAATCTCCCTCTGAGTACAAGGGGATAGACCTGTGTAGAAAGAAACTAGGAATTCTCTAACATTTCCTGATATCAGGGACATTAATTAGGTCCTTTATCTTATCATTGTACCAAATAGAGGCAAGGTAAGCACAATGAAATTATACCAACCTCAACTGGCAACTCTCCCTTATTTTGTTAATGAATTCATCAGCCAGAGTTGCTTTGATGTAGCTTCTATCAATGTATTGGTTGTCTCTTTGTACCCAGCACTGCTTAATTCAATCAGGATTTTGCTTTGCTAAGTGTCAGCCATGACTTCCTTTCCAGTGATGTTACTTCTTTTTTTTATTGGATATATTCTTTATTTACATTTCATTTCCCTTTTCCTGGATCCCCACCCCCCAAAGGTCCAATATGCCCCTTTCCCTCCCCTTGTTCCCCCATCCACCCCTTCCCAATTCCCTGTTTTGGTATTCCCCTACACTGATGAATTGAGCATTTCCAGAACCAGGGTCCACTCCTTCTTTCTTCTCAGACATCATTTGTGGATTGTGTCTTTGGTGTTCCAAGATTCTAGGCTAATATCCACTTATCAGTGAGTGCATACCATAGGTATTCCTTTGAGACTGGGTTACCTCACTTAGTATGATGTTCTCTAGCTCCTTCCATTTGTCTAAGAATTTCATGAATTCATTGTTTCTAATGGCTGAATAGTACTCCATTGTGTATATATACCACATTTTTTTGTAACCATTCCTCCATTGAGGGACATCTGGGTTCTTTCCAACTTCTGGCTACTCTAAATAAGGCTGCTACAAACATAGAGGAGCATGTATTTCTCATAATTCTGCTGCTCCAAATAATGTGCTCTGAAGGAAGGGTAAGTTTTACTTGGACAATTATCTCAGATATACCTGATAATTTTATAAAATTAAATAAGAATACAGAAATTCTGGTTGTTGAGTTATAACATTCTCACTGAGGTCTTGGAGCATTTACCATGCTATGGAAATATAGTAAAGTTGTTACACACACACACACACACACACACACACACACACAAACAATTACTGGCAGTTAAACAACTCACTAGTGACATGGGGGAACTGGACTTGTGAAAATGGAGATGTGCCAGTCATTAAAGATGCACATTGAGAGGACTGAGAAATGTGTCAGTGAGTAAAGCATTAAAGAATGAGTTCTGAAATGAAGTTTGTCTTTAATTTCTCAATGTGAAATGTGAGGCAGGGGCAGAAGAATGCAACAGGAAAGAAAGACCTGGTCTCAGATAAAATCGAATAAGAGGCCCAAGAGCCAACATGATCTGCTAATTATCTGTTACAGCATGTGAAGTTGGCCTCAATCTGAAGAGATAAATAGCACCTTCTTACTTTAGGCATACAAATGTTTCCTAATCAAGTRTTATGACATATTGTTCATTCATAATGAACTCTTTTATGATCCTTTCATTATTTATTTATTTATGTATTTTTTTACTTTTATTGATTATTTTGGAATCTCATTGCATTCTCCCAAACACATTGACTTCGCAGTATTTATCAGTCTGTGACCCTTCTCCTTTCACCTATGCCTTTTGATTTTTTTAAGTCCATTTTGTGTGATCCATACATTCACCAAGGCATGGACAAGGGCGGATGACACTTTTTCTTCCTTCATCCAATCCAGAAGCAATCAGATGGAGAGAACTGTGAGGTAGTCTGAGGGGAGGGTGCCCACTCTCCCTCTCCCCTCTCTTCTCCTCTGTATCTCAGTGCTGTGGGCTGCTTAGGGGTATGGACAGCACCACCAAGAACATCAAAATGGCTTCAGGCAGCAGACCCGTCCATGGGCCACAAGATGGACTCAGATGGTAATACATGCCACTAACTCACCTTCATAGAGGTCGGGAACAGCAGCATGGACCACTGACTATTGAATGAACAATATGYCATAACACTTGATTAGGAAACATGTGTATGCTTAAAGGAGGAAGGTGCCAACATGGACTCCAGTGGCATCATGGACTAAAAAGGTCTTTCAAGGTAGTCCAATCCAGAAAGTGAAACATTCCTCATGGACCACAACCAGATCATCCCAATGCTGGGCAAAAGGTTCCAGGGCTGATTCTGTGTCTGCCTAATCCCCAGGCTGGTCTACACCATCCCACTGTCCCTACAGTGCAATGACAGCATGTAGACCTAARTCCCTTCTTACTTTTTACCATCCTGTCTCTAACTACACCTCTCACCCTAGCTTACTCACTGTTCTGTTTTTCTATCCTTTCTATCTCTCCACCAGGTTTGTTCCTTGTAATGGCACGTGAGGTGCTTACAGCCTCAGAAACTCTTAAGATAGTATACATTATACATTATTATCAATATTTTTTCAGAATTTCTGCCCTTCTAGTAAATGCTCCANACCTAAAAAAAAGTATTTGTTTGTGTATTTACTTATTTATTTTAATTAAGACAAGATCCAATGTACTGAGTTTGGTCTCAAGCTTACTATCCTGTAGAGGATAAGCCTGAACTAATCCTCATGCTTCTCCTTACTAAGTGCTAGGAATACACAGATGGACTGCAATGTTTAACCTCCTTCAAGATATATGTGAAAGGTTGTTGTGGGATATTTGATCATGCTATGAACTTCGAGATTTTGTTTACTAGAAAAAAAATGTTTCTTGATGTGGTGTGCTCACCCTTAGCAAACTCCATTAATTGCTCTGGCTATAATACAGTCGCACCTTAGTACACAACTTTAATCTTAAACAATGGGGTTAAAGCTAGTTTTTAGAAGGAAGCACCCAAGTCTTAAAATGACGTCTAATTGAGAAACAGGCAAAATTAAGGGTCAAAGACTTGACAGASTAGGATATGCCTAACTCTCACAAGAGAGTGAAAAGAGAAGCTACTTAAGAGACAGCATTGCAGAGGCAAAGAGAAAAGAACAGATTTACTCAGACAGTGGTTCAGAGACAGGTTATAGAGAGAAAATAAGCTAGACACAGGTGAAGACAGAAGGAGTCAGGATAAAAAAGATCCAGAGTATAAACCATAATGCTAGATTCAATCAGTCAGCTTGGAAGGGAATTTTATCAAGAAAAGCTGAGTTGAACCAACCATCCAGAGTTCAGAAAGAACTAGAAAGAATAAGCTTATTCAACAGTAAGTCTCAAGGCTGAAAACCATTGAGGACTAGATAAGATTATATAGAGATTAAAGTTTCCAGGACTAGGTCTAGGTTAGAATTGACCTGGTAAAAATCTCTTCATCCTAATTCTATCAAAGTCACAATTTCTATTGYGCCAATTTTATCAAAGTTATGTTTTTTTTTGTACTTCAATATTAGAAAAAAATTGTCATGTAATATATCTAAAGATTAATTATATTTGAAATGTGATTTTTGGTTTATAACAGCTTTCATAATAAACATATGATATGTTATTTATTTGGAAACTAAAGATAGTACAGTATGTGAAGTAATATACAGAAAAAAGAGAACATCCTTATTTTTCCACTGAATAAAGAAAAATGAGTTTGTAAAGAATAATCACTTGTTCAAAATTTTAACTATTTGTTAGTGTATGTTAGCATTCCAATAGCATTTACACAATATTTAAGCTGTAGAAAAATTATTTATGTACTTAAATTATAGAAAATGTTGAAATGCTATTTTGTATAATACTATCCGAATTCTACAAATAAATAGGACCTGGGGAGAAGACTCCATGAATATTGTTTGCTCTGTGTGCATGAAGAGCTAACTGAATCCCTAACGACCACATAAACCAAAGAGCAATGATACTCATTTTTAATTACAGCCTTCAGGAAGCAGAGACATGATGATTTGTGGAACACACAGTGTTTTACACATGTATGTACACAGTGTACATGTTACCATAAATATGCACATATATTCACATAAAATATATGTATATAAAGGCCTACCAACTACAAATTTCTTTGTTTGTAATTAAAATACACATTTGATTACCAAGACACTTTAGACTCTCCCTTTATTATCCTTATGAYGTGCAAATAGAATTTTTCTACTTACCCTGGAGTTTTAGTTTCTGCTAGACAAATAGAGTTTTAGTTCTGATTTTGAGACTATTATAGAGTTACATCATTTTTCCCTTCTTTCTTCTCCCTCCAACTTTCCTTGTACTCTTGCTTATCCTATTTCAAATCATGTCCTCTTTTTTCCGTAGTAGTTGTTAAATGGCATATGWGTATACATACATACACTAGTTCCTGGTTACCTCTCCACAACCCCCCCATCCCACATTTGACCTCTTCTCCCTCCTCTTTGCCTCTAAGATGGTACTCCTCCACCCATTCACCCTCTTCTACCCTACTGCTCCAGTATACCCCTATGCTGGGATATCAAACCTTCACAGAAACAAGGGCCTGCCCCACCATTGATATCAAGCAAGGCCATCCTCTGCTATGCAGATGATGATATATTTTAATGAGTACTACCATCATTCTGAGGTTTTTTGTTGGAGATTAGCTAGTAGTCTTCAAAACTGGTAATATTTTAATGCTTTAGATATTTTTTACTTGATTTTTTATATTGCTGCATTAATTTTGMTTGCAGTGATAGTGACCTAGAAAGCTAAAGGGTAGTATCTCACAGATATACACATAATGAGAAACATACTAATGTTTAAACACAACCAGATTTTCCTGATTGTATATCTGATAGGATCATTTTAATGCCTACACATAAAGATTGTGTAACACATTNAAAATAAATATCTTTAGAAGATATTTTATATATGAAACAAGATAGCATATAAGAAAATTACTACCTTGACTCTTAGAAAGTTCATTTTTATGTTTCAAAATGAATTATCTTCACATTTTATTTGAGTTTAATTGCATATGGGGAATCATATGTTTATGATTTAAACAACCTTGGTTTAGATAAAATAGAGCAGTTCACTGTTAAAAAAAAACTCTACTGTGTGCATTCTTTCTACCAGGAATTGGTAAGAGTCTTACATCTATTTGTTCAAGCACCATAATGATCCCTGTTCTTGGGAACATAAAACAGAACATGGACATAAACATAGAGTAAACAATTGTAATATAGTTTGTTGAGGTGTGAGGGGACAGGATTAAAATGAAATCAATCCTTGGTCATGATGGAGTGATAACTCACCTTGAAAAATATCAGAGAAAACATAGTATGACATTGTAACTGTTTACTTGTGCTTGATATATTACTCTTACCCAGAAGCCACCACAATGCTACAAAACTTAGCCTTAGATCTTTTGAGACAATCTACAAGCACTCCCAAACCTTGAACTTGATCTTCACATATACATATCACATAACAGTATGTCAATTTGAACCTGTACTAATAGCTCATCTGCATTTCTCTCAGCAACTGAACAAACTGAAATATAGTCACTTCACTGGATCAAGTTACTCTCACCAAACATACTGAAAGATTTTTATGTTAATATTTGAAAATGTGTGGAGCAGCCCTGGAGTATGTCGTCCAAATTTGTGAATTAGTAGAGTACTGAGTGGGTTACTGCTTTTGCATTAGCCAAATCCTCTCCAACAGCAGTTGACCTGGAAGCCAGTATTTGTTCTGTAGTTTAATATAAATCATGAGCTCACTGCCTCTTCCCATTATACTGAGAAGTAAGCACATAAAAGTAGTTAGATCTTATGTTTCTTATTATATTCCCTGTTATAAAAAATATCTCTATTACAGTTTCTGAAACAGTCTCAAAAAATGAGCAATGATATTTA
The DNA here is from genome assembly GCA_002335545.1 of Apodemus speciosus. Taxonomy (NCBI): domain Eukaryota; kingdom Metazoa; phylum Chordata; class Mammalia; order Rodentia; family Muridae; genus Apodemus; species Apodemus speciosus. The sequence continues at coordinate 62,668 of BDUI01000548.1, read as the reverse complement.
CTGATCATGAGAAAATTCTCAAGGCTGTTGTTGACAAGATTGACTGCCAAAGTGAAAGAAATATGAAACAAACCTTAGAGCAGAAGCTGTGTGTATCTCATCAAAACCAAACATTGTTTGAAGACCTGGGTAATGCTACTCCAAACAAGTGAAAGCTCTCTACATCCTTGTCTGTTCTAAACAAATGTTGTACTCAGAATCATCAAGTGAACCCAGGAAACTTGAGAAGAATGAGACATCAAGTGAACAAATGTAGGCATCAACAAGACAATTCTATAAGGACAGACATCACCTGGAATGAATTCTTGAACTTAGTGATATATAAGTTTATTTCCAAATAARTTTAACTCCTGAAGCCTTACCTTTTGTGTCTTATTAGCTATCTTTCAAGCCCCAAGTCCTATGACCTCTTAAATTCACCACTTAAATAAAGGAGTGTGGAGACTGTAATTAAACACAATAAACTAGGCTCCCCTTCCTCCAGTTAAATACATAAATATGGCCACAGAGATCAAAGAAAGAGTTGTAAACCAAGTATGGAAGGAGCRAGCAGCTAAGAATTAAAATCCCTTCAGAAGTAATGGTCTAACCATCCTTTCTTTAAAGGCACATGCTATTTCATGGCAAGATTCCAAATTAACTCATCATGGGATTCACACTCCTCCTCATTATAATCTGATTAATGTGAATGGATGTGTTTTATGGTTCTAACCATGAAGCTTTGTAGTTTTAAAGTATTAAGTATCATGCTCTTTACACTTTAACTTCTTTTTGAAAATATTACATGACTATATGATACATTTTGTTGTCNAACTAGGAATAGGACCGTGACACTCCTGAACATATGTCTCTCCTACCTGTCAGCAATGATTCATTAGTTGATTTTTTTAATAATGATTTCTTTTGTAAATGATTTCTTTATTTGCTCATAACAACAATGGAAAAGAATATCTGCTAATTATTATTAGTCTGGAGTTCCATATTTAATTAAATGTTTTTTTTTTTCATTTTACTCTTAATTATGCTCAGAATTTCATAACCTTGGCCAAAAGCATAAAGTACAGGAACAAAGACTATCATAAATTCTTGGTGTTTTAATTACTTTCTTYATTGTAATAACAAGAAGCAACTTCAGGAAGGTACAGTTTATTGTGAATTAAAGTTGAAGAGAATACAGTCCATCACTTCAGAAAAGGCATGACAGCTGTAGCTTAAGGTATCCTGTCATATTTAATTTAGTTGGCAGGAAGAGATTGATGAATTGCTTTTGCTTATATCTTTTTCTTTTCATGTCCAACCCAGTATGATGGCCCACATGATSATTGTGCTCATATTTTAGATCTGCCTTTTCATTGCAATCAGCTAATTCTAGAAACTCCCACCAAAACTTGAATGTTTATTTTCTACATGATTGCTGATCCCATGAATTCAATAGTTAATATTGGCTTCATACTATTTATTCAAGCATCAATGTTTTGTGTTATACATTAAGGAAGGGAAACCAGGAAAGGGATAACATTTGAAATGTAAATAACCAATAAAAAATTTAAAAAAAAAGAAAGTGAAGTCCAGGTCAAAAAATACTGCGTAAATTTGATATATGAAATATTTTTATTTGGTCTGTTTTGATGTAATGAATGTAGAACTTCAAATATGAAAAGCACCTGATAAGAGAATTTTAACATGGCTTTAAAAAAGAATATAAACATTTAAGCAATACAGAAACCAGCAAATTAAGAACTTTATTTATTTATTTATGTATTTATTTATTTATTATTAGATAATTTCTTTATTTACATTTCAAATGTTATCCCCTTTCCTGGTTTCTCCTCTGAAAACACCCTATCTCATCCCCCCTCCTCCTGCTCAACAACCTACCCACTCCTCTTTCCTGGTCCTAGCATTCCCCTATACTGAAGCATTGAGCATTCTCATGACCAAGGGCCTCTCCTCCCTTTGATGTCCAACAAGGTCATCCTCTGCTATATATGCAGCGGTAGCCAAGGATCCCTCCATGTGTATTCTTGAGCTCAAGGTCCCAGATTGAGGAGCTAGTGAAAGGACCAGAGGAGCTGAGGGAACATGAAGCTCCATAGGAGGAACAACAATATGAGCCAACCAGTATCCCCAGAGCTCTCACAGACTAAACCAACATTAAGGACTCTTAATCACCTCACTTCCCATGAAAAGAATCGGAAACTTCAGCATCAGTGTTAGGAAAGATGAATGTCTAATATTCTTTTCTGAAAGTTGTGTATACTGGAAGGAGCTAAAAGCACCAAAGAAACAGACACACATCTGTTTGGGGCAGAAAAGACAAAGAGGAGGAGGAGGAGGAAGAAAATGAAGAAGAAGAAGAAGAAGAAGAAGAAGAAGAAGAAGAAGAAGAAGAAGAAGAAGAAGAAGAAGAAGAAGAAGA
>BDUI01000548.1:41018-60228 GCA_002335545.1 Apodemus speciosus | reverse complement strand
GAAGAAGAAGAAGAAGAAGAAGAAGAAGAAGAAGAAGAAGAAGAAGAAGAAGAAGAAGAAGAAGAAAGAAGAAGAAGAAATGTTTATCCCTCTGGTTTCATTGTCACTGTATCCTGTTAAGTTTTAATCAATGATACTCATTAGATTCAGTATTCTGAGAAACAAAAGCTCTAAGACTCTGTGACAGAGAGCTAACCAGCAAAGTCAAGATGAGGATGTGAGTAGAACTGGAGTTTCAATAAATAAAAAGTAGCAAAGTGTAGGGACAAATATATAAAAAATCAGAGATCAGAAGAGGCATCTTAAAGATTTTCATGAGGATATCATTTATGAGGAAAGCAGAAACTATTCAAGAGCTTACAAAAATCAAAAGGAGAGAAATAAAGAAAACATAGAAAGAAATGACATGAACTAAAAAAATAGAGAATTTTTTTTTCTGAGTGTAAAGAATGGGTATCTGAATGCTAAATAAACCTGTTTTGGTATGACTAAATGAAAACTTGATATAACTCAAGTTCATCTTCTTAAACTAAATGTCAGGCTAAGAGAGACCTGGTTCCTAAAATATCTGGAATTTATTTATATGTACATATGAATGACTTAAAATTCAAGAGAACTATTTGGAAGGCAGAAGGGGAGAGGAGCAAAGAAATTTATGGAGGTGAAAACAATTGGAAACACCTGATACATATGTATTAAAATGTCATAATAAAGCCATATATTTCTCCACTAAACTTATACCATTGTGGAGTGAACCAATTTGAAATGTTAAAATAAAATTACAAATATCAACACATTTTAAAAGAATAACATGGAAAAATGATGGGAGGATGAAATATCAATTACTCTAATAATTGAAAGCTAACATGTGGCAGGTTTGGTAAAAGAGAACTACTAAAAATAACATTTGAGGAAAGGGATAAAGAATGAATAATGAGGAGCTAAAGCAGAAGTTGGACATTCTTCATCAGAAATCCTTCTGGAGAGAAGAGAAACTGAGAGTCAAAAGATGCCATCTAGTTGAATATGAATGAACTTTAAAGTGATAAGTAAATCACTATAGATGATTCTAAGATGAAAATTGAAAATTATAATGTGACTTGAACAGGTTTTCTTCTTCCTCTAGCAGACTTAGAGCTCTCTCATTCTTGGCTCTTTGTCACTTAAGTTATGCAAGAAGGCACACCCAGTTTGAAGTGTAGCTGTCATCTGGTCTAATTTAGAAGCTCTTCCTAAATTGCCATGGCCACATTTGCATAAAGGGCAAGTGCTTACTGAGAGATGTACAAAAATGTAGCAGAATTTAATGAATAGTACTACTGAGTTTAAAATTGAGTTTGGAACATTGTAGGGTTTTTAGAGTTTGAAATTGGTATAAAATTATCTCATGAGATATACTAATCTATGCTTTAATCTCCGTTGCACTTATTACTATTGTAGTATTCTGGCAAATTGTCCTCTATAAAGACAACAATGTCACCAGTTATAATAATGCAACTTTAATAAAAATATGAAAGCCACAGTTAAGATATAGGTCACTGTTATTCTTTACCTGTGTGAAAAAGACTAGCCTTGATCTCCAGAACATTTTTTCAACAAACTGAAAAGGAAAAGTAATGTAAGTAGAAGACATTTAAATACTAAAAATAACCGTCAATTTTCACTAAACTCTATTCTTTTTAATATCAATAGATTTTTTTGGAATTAATCTCTATAGCCTAAAAATAAGAATAGCACTATAAAATATAAAATGTAATTTTAGCTATACAATCCAAAGGAATAACTTCATAATTTGAAAGGATTTTACTCATCATTGTTGATATGAAGATACTAGAATTTTCACAATAATCGAGATATGGAAATCAGTTAAACACTTGTTGCCTCCAGATTGAATGAAGAAAATGTAGGATGTAGACTTACAGGCAATCTTTGACTTAAAAAAATTATTAGTTACTGCATTTTGTTTGTTGTTTGTACAACAAAACGCTGTATTGTACAATGCTACCCTAGTAATAGGGTAATAGGGTTTTTCTTCAAAACCATACTTGAAAACTTGGACTTGATTTTTTTAACTCTAGCAGCATGTACTGTCATTGTTCCCTGTGACTTTGGATGATGAGACTCAGCTCCACTTCCTGATCAGTCAAATGATGAACACTGAGATCCTTAGGGTGAGAGATCATTAAGTAAGATGCCATTCTCTTACATAAGAGAAATTTCAATTCTATTTTACTTACGGAATTTTTCTTTGAGTTCTTTAGGGCATAATCAGGTCACCTCAACTAATTTTTACCTGTTTAGCTATCTGTGTGAATTTGTATCCCCTCTTGCAACACTATAGATGTGCCCAAAGACATCACATTCAATCAGAAAAAATGGATAAATGATAAATAATTTTATGCATATTGGAATATAATGGAGAACAATTCATAAGATTCAAGAATAAGAAGTTTGCTCCCAATGCTTATGACAAGAAACAAATGTAGAGATGTTGGATAAAGGCTATAAAGTTTCAACTTTCAGTTAATTTAATTTAATATTTTCTTTTTTGTTTTATTTTTCTTTTCTCATGAAACACATGCCAACCACAGCCTTTGCTCTCTCCTCTCTTCTCAGTCTACCTACCTTCCCCCACAGATTCATTGTTCCTCAATTTCCCTATAGAAAAGAACAGGCCTCCAAGAAATACCAAGTGAACACAGCATAACAACATGCAGTAAAATTGGGACAATCCTAAGTATGAAGACTGGATAAGACAACACACTAGGAACAAAAGTATCTGAAGAAGAAGCAAAAGGGTAAGAGAAACACCCAYTCTCMCTGGTAAGATATCCCACAAATCTCCCCAATCATCCCAATATAACTTGCAAAAGACCAATTGCAGATTGTGATTACTACTTTGGTCTCTGTGAGCCCTACTTTGTTGATTCTGGGAATTTTTTTCTTGTGGGTGCTCCCCATCTAGTTTCTACAGTTCATTCTCTCACTCTTCAAGACACTACCTGTGAGCTGCACCTAATGTTTGGCTTTGGGTCTCTTCATCTGTTCCCATCAACTGTGTTTGCTGCTACCAATCAACCTCTAGTTTCTGACACCTTTTGGCATGCACTAGATCTTTGGCATTGGCCTCAAATTAGAAATGTCATTAGTTAGCCACTCTCACAAGCTCCAAGACACCAATAAGTTTATGAAGAGAGTTGTTCAGTTATATTTATACAGAAAACAATGTAAAATATGTAATTTTATTTAAAAATCATTCAGGTGACCATATCACCAAATAGAAGCAACTAAATCTACCTAATATTTGGAGAGGGCAATGTGGGTCTGTTTGAAAATTTCTATGACAAAATTCAAAATAAAAACAAATGCAAATAGAGATGCAAATACATAGCCTTGTGAATAGGTACATCTGTGCTTGCCTTTCTAATCACTGGACAAAGAATTCTTTAACCTGTGACATGTAAAGTATAACTTCAGGCAAAACATGAAAACTGGGGAAGTCTATGTTTTACCCAACCAGTCTTCTTAACTCACGTTCCCAGATATATAACAGCAAAAACCAGGTGTCTCAGAGAATTGTTTTCCTACTTAAAGGTACACATAATTCACTGTACAAGTTAATGAATGAGTGAAGGAAGGAAGGAAGGAAGGAAGGAAGGAAGGAAGGAAGGAAGAAAGGACGGAAGGGAGGAAGGAAGGAAAACCTAGTGATTAAATTAAAGTTTAAGAACAGAACAGTCATTAATACTACCTTGATGCGAGAATCCAGTTTTCTCCACTTGAAGGACACTGGGCCACTGGGACTGTCAATTGTTTCGGGCAAGTTCAGGAGTAGTTGACTAACATATAATTGACTAATAGACTCCAAAGTAAAAAATATAAWGTATACTCGCCTAAGCTAAGAGCCCTTAGCTGACAATAGCTTGAAATTCCATGATTTTAATGCTCTTTCAACATCTCCTGAGCTAGGTTTTTGTTCCTTTGAAAYGATTTCTGAGCTGGTCAAGGGGCACACAACTTTAATCCTATAACTTGGGAGGCAAAGATAGGCAGAACTCTGCGAGTTCCAGGATAAACTTGTCTACAAAGCTATCTCTATGCCAGCCAATGCTACAAAGGAGAGACCCTGGCTTGAAACTCTTCCCTCCAACAAAGAATAAAAGATTTCTGTATCACTTTTCTTGAATTTTTGAAAATTTATATTGATCTCTCCTCATTTACATTAATCTGATTAACTAAGCTGGTCAGTATCATTTTAGAAACCTATGTCACTCAACTATAGGTTGTCTTTAGTATTTTCTTTTTCTATTTTACATTTCAACTACTTTTGCCATTTGATTGTGTTCTAATATGGGAAGGTAATTCTAGTTCCATAGATATCATTTTTGTCTCTGCTAATTTTATTTATTACATAAAAATATTACATAAGATTTGGAATGTTCACTCTTTCTGTTTATATTTTTTTATTCCATGTCAGAGTTACAATGTATAATCTTATGTCTGGGGATGAGATTCTGAGGTCATCTTTCAGGTCTTTTGCATTTATATTATGATTTCTGGTTTTGTCTTTTCATGGGATTTCTGTATGTCCAAATTTTTGTATTCCTGACTGAAACAGACACAAAAATTCCTGCCAAGTATCAGACTGAGATTGGGAACACATATGGAAGAGATAAGGGAAGGACTAAAGGAGCTTAAGGGGAATGCAACCCCATAAGAAAAACAACAGTATCAACCAAACCAGAACCTAAGAGCTCCCAGAGACAAAGCTACCAGCCAAAGAGTATATATGGACAGGTCCATGGACCTCTGTACCTATGTAACAGAGGTCTGGATACCTATGTACACTTGTCTGGCCTTAGTGGGATGCACTTAATCCTGTAGAAACTTAATGCCCCAGAGAAGAGGGATGGTGGTAGAGGTTGTGGGAGTATTCTCTTAGAAGCAAGGGGGAGGAGAGGTGAAGAACTGGGAAGGGGGGACCAGGGAGGGCTCAATACTTGGAATGTAAAGTAAATTCTTTCAATGTTTAAAATATTTAAAATGGTTTAACGTTTAAAATTTTAATGTCAAAATTGGTGTAACTGCATAGATATGTATAGTTTGTTCCCCTCCTCAAAGAAGCTTCTCTCTGTGGTAGACATCTATAAATGTCCTCAAACATGTATAATTATCTAATTTGAAAAGAAGAATGGACCATGAGTTGCTGAACACCTGCTGATAAATTTAAAACCCTGCTTCTGTACTTAAAGAGAGCAGAGGTGACAGAAAGACAGGAAGATTGTAAGAGCCTAAGATTGTGAAACCGTAATGACATACTTTCTAAGTTGACATACCAAACATGTGTGAGGGAAATACAAAAAGGACCCACTTCTAGATAAAAACCTCAAGACCATTAATATTTTATAAAATGATAAACAGTGTTGTTCAATGATTGCCCTCATAAGTTATAAAATAGCAGTTTCAGATATATATATATATATATGTATATATATATATATTATAAATGGTGTGTCAGCTGATGTGCGCTGATATATATATATATGCTTCTCATATATATGAGAAGCATATATATCTAATATATCTATCTATCTATATATATATTAGAAGCATAAAATTGTTTAGAAGTTTAGATATACACATTTATATATTCACACCCATGCAAATGCAAACATACATATATAATGAATATAATAAGCACAAAGACTGATACACATGCAGCTTTGTTTTTTTTGAGAACTGTGACTAATGCAGCTGCAAAAACAGTGCGTTATATGTATGTGTGTAATAATAATAATTAAAGAAAAGAACTTCATTGATTTGGARAGGATTGAGTAGGTATGGGTAAGAGATAAATGAGGGAAAGAGAAGAGCAAAAATATTGTAAATACTATTTGCCCGAAGATAATTCTTAAAAACATAATTTAAATAAAATAATATTCAAAATATAACTTAAATTTCTTTGATTATGTGCCCTAATTTATTTATTTTTATGGAATAATAAATAGTATTTATTATTTTTTTTATTTTTTTACACTCCAGATTTTATTTCCCACACCCTCTTCCAGGTCCAACCCCACAACTCTTCCATGTCCCATACCTCCTCCCCACCTCCCTATCTCCACATGGATATCCTTGCCCCGCCCCCACAATGCCCCCTGAGTTCTAAAGTCCCTGGGACATCCAGTCTCTTGAGGGTTAGGTGCATCCTCTGTGATTGAACACAGGCCTGGAAGTCCTCTGCTGCATATGTGTTGGGGGCCTCATGTTAGCTGGTGTGTGCTGCTTCTTTTTGTGTTCCAGTGTTTTAGAGATCCTGGGGGTCCAGATTAATTAAAAATGCTAGTCCTCCTATAGGGTCACCCTCCTCTTCAGCTTTTTTCAGCCTTTCACTATTTCTACCACAAGGGTCCATTGGTTGGGTGCAAATATCTGCATCTGACTCTTTCAGCAGCTTCTTGGGTCTTTGGGAGTTCAGTTATGCCAGGTCCCTTTTTCTGAGTACTCCATAGCCTCCACAATAGTGTCAGGCCTTGGGACCTCTCTTTGAGCTGGATCCCACTTTGGGCCTGTTGCTGAATCTTCTTTTCCTCAGTCTTCTCTCCATTTCCATCCCTGTAGGTCTTTCAGACAGTAACAATTATGGGTCAGAGTTTTAACTGTGGAATGGCAACTCCCTCCCTCATTAGATGCCCTGTTTTCCTGTTGGAGGTGGGCTCTATAAGTGCCCTCTCCCTACTGTAGAGGATTTCTTCTAAGGTCCCTTCCTTTGGGTCCCGAGAGTCTATCACCTCCTAGGTCTCTGATACATTCTGAAGGGTACCCCCTAGCTCTTACCTCTGGAAGTTGCCTGCTTCAATTCTTTCTGTTTGCCCTCAGGGCTTTAGTCCTTTTCCCTCACCCAATACCAGATCAGATTCCCTTCTCTCTCCCCACCCCTCATCCACTCCCACCTGTGCCCCAGGTTCTCCATTCCTCTACACTTGTGATTGCTTTCTTCTTCCTCCAAAGGGTGACTGAGTGTTGAACTTTTTGGGTTCTGTGCACTGTATCTTTGTTATTCTGTATTTTTTGGCTAATATCTACTCATTAGTGAGTACATACCATGCATGACATTTTGGGTCTGAGTCANATATATATATATATGCTTCTCATATATATGAGAAGCATATATATCTAATATATCTATCTATCTATATATATATTAGAAGCATAAAATTGTTTAGAAGTTTAGATATACACATTTATATATTCACACCCATGCAAATGCAAACATACATATATAATGAATATAATAAGCACAAAGACTGATACACATGCAGCTTTGTTTTTTTTGAGAACTGTGACTAATGCAGCTGCAAAAACAGTGCGTTATATGTATGTGTGTAATAATAATAATTAAAGAAAAGAACTTCATTGATTTGGARAGGATTGAGTAGGTATGGGTAAGAGATAAATGAGGGAAAGAGAAGAGCAAAAATATTGTAAATACTATTTGCCCGAAGATAATTCTTAAAAACATAATTTAAATAAAATAATATTCAAAATATAACTTAAATTTCTTTGATTATGTGCCCTAATTTATTTATTTTTATGGAATAATAAATAGTATTTATTATTTTTTTTATTTTTTTACACTCCAGATTTTATTTCCCACACCCTCTTCCAGGTCCAACCCCACAACTCTTCCATGTCCCATACCTCCTCCCCACCTCCCTATCTCCACATGGATATCCTTGCCCCGCCCCCACAATGCCCCCTGAGTTCTAAAGTCCCTGGGACATCCAGTCTCTTGAGGGTTAGGTGCATCCTCTGTGATTGAACACAGGCCTGGAAGTCCTCTGCTGCATATGTGTTGGGGGCCTCATGTTAGCTGGTGTGTGCTGCTTCTTTTTGTGTTCCAGTGTTTTAGAGATCCTGGGGGTCCAGATTAATTAAAAATGCTAGTCCTCCTATAGGGTCACCCTCCTCTTCAGCTTTTTTCAGCCTTTCACTATTTCTACCACAAGGGTCCATTGGTTGGGTGCAAATATCTGCATCTGACTCTTTCAGCAGCTTCTTGGGTCTTTGGGAGTTCAGTTATGCCAGGTCCCTTTTTCTGAGTACTCCATAGCCTCCACAATAGTGTCAGGCCTTGGGACCTCTCTTTGAGCTGGATCCCACTTTGGGCCTGTTGCTGAATCTTCTTTTCCTCAGTCTTCTCTCCATTTCCATCCCTGTAGGTCTTTCAGACAGTAACAATTATGGGTCAGAGTTTTAACTGTGGAATGGCAACTCCCTCCCTCATTAGATGCCCTGTTTTCCTGTTGGAGGTGGGCTCTATAAGTGCCCTCTCCCTACTGTAGAGGATTTCTTCTAAGGTCCCTTCCTTTGGGTCCCGAGAGTCTATCACCTCCTAGGTCTCTGATACATTCTGAAGGGTACCCCCTAGCTCTTACCTCTGGAAGTTGCCTGCTTCAATTCTTTCTGTTTGCCCTCAGGGCTTTAGTCCTTTTCCCTCACCCAATACCAGATCAGATTCCCTTCTCTCTCCCCACCCCTCATCCACTCCCACCTGTGCCCCAGGTTCTCCATTCCTCTACACTTGTGATTGCTTTCTTCTTCCTCCAAAGGGTGACTGAGTGTTGAACTTTTTGGGTTCTGTGCACTGTATCTTTGTTATTCTGTATTTTTTGGCTAATATCTACTCATTAGTGAGTACATACCATGCATGACATTTTGGGTCTGAGTCAYCTCACTCAGGATATTTTCTAATTCCATCCATTTGCCTGTCAAACTCAGAATATCCTTGTTTTTAATAGCTGGGTAGTATTACATTGTATAAATGTACTACATTTTCTGTATCCATTCCTCTGTTCAGGGACATCTGGATTGTTTCCTGCTTCTGATTATCACAAATAAGACTGCTATAAACATAGTACAACATGTGCTTCTGTGGGATGGTGGAGCAAGCATGTTTTGAATATATTCCCAGGAGTAATGTTGCTTGTTCTTCAGGTCGATCTATTTCCAATTTTCTGAAGAACCTCCAGATTGATTTCCAGATTGATTTGCAAAGTTAAATCAAGAGCAACTAAACTACTATCTACACAGGCCCATATTGCACAAGGAAATAGAAGTCATTAAGAAACTCCCAAGCAAAAAAAAAAAAAAAAAAAAAAAAAAAAAAAAAAAAAAAAAAAAAAAAAAAGAAAGCCCAGGGCCAGATGTTTTAGTGTAGAATTCTACCAGACATTCAAAGAAGACATGATACCAATATCCTCAAACTATTCCATAAAGTAGAAACAGAAGGAACACTACCTAAATTCTATGAAGCCACAATTACTCTGATACCTTAACCACACAGGGCCCAACCAAAAAGATACAACTTCAGACCAATCTTGCTTATGAATATCAATGTAAAAATACTCATTAAAATTCTTGCAAGCTGAGAGCTGCACCACATCTAGCACAGAGAGGACCAAACTTCCTGATACTCTCTAGAGAACCAACAGGAGCAGGGCATTCTACATGTTCCACTATGTTCATAGCAACCCTATTTATAATAGCCAGAAGCTGGAAAGATCCCAGATCCTCAACAGAGGAATGGATACAAAAAAATGTGGTATATATAGACAATGGAGTACTATTCAGTCATTAGAAACCATGAATTCCTGAAATTCTTAGACAAATGCATGGAGCTGGAGAACATCATACTAAGTGAGGTAACACACTCTCAAAAGAACATTCATGGTATGCACTCACTGATAAGTGGATATTAGCCTAGAATCTTGGAATACCCAAGACACAATACACATATCAAATGATGCCCAAGAAGATGGAAGCAGTGGCCTCTGGTTCTGGAAAGGTTCAGTGCAGCAGTGTAGGGGAATACCAGAACAGGGAAGTAGGAAGGGGTTGATGGGGGAACATGTGGAAGGAAAAGGGCATATGGGACTTTTGGGGAGCAGGGAGCAGAGCAGGGAACGAGGAAATCATTTGAAATGTAAATAAAGAATATATTGATTTAAAAAAAAAGAATCACCACCCATCCCCTAGAGGCCCAGAGCCACTATGCTCTGGGACTCACTACCCAGCAACCTCCAGATCACCACTCCCCTTCTGCCTCTTCTACCTCTCCCTTCCCCCCTTCAGCCACACCTTTCTGTAGGATGTGGTAGACCAACCCCACCTCTGGCACAGAGGAGATCCTACTTCCTGATACTCTCTAGAGAACTGACAGGAGCAAGGCATTCAAGAATTGGCAGGAGCAGGTCATTTGAGAACTGGCAGCAGCAGGGCTTTCGAACAGGCAGAAGTGGAGCATTCGAGAACCAGCATCAACAGGGCATTCAAGATTCATTAGCCTGCAGGGCATTCAACTCTTGCCAAGTCTACCAGAGGGGAGACTCCATCACCTGATACTTCCTGGAGAATCTACTGATTGCAGGGCACTGTACAGAAAGAGAATCCCAGGAGTACAGAAACATAGGCCTGCAGGACAGAGAAGAGAGATACAGCAAGACCAGCTAACACCAGAGATAAAGAGATAGCCAAAGGCAAATATAAGATCATTATCAATAGAAACCAAGGCAACATGGCACCCTCAGAACCCAGTTCTCCCACAACAGCAAATCCTGCATAATCCATTGCATCAGAAAAGCAAGAACTAGATTTAAAAATCACATCTCATACGGCTGATGGAGGACTTCAAGAAGGACATAAATAATTCCCTTAAAGAAATACAGAAGAACATGGATCACCAGATAGAAGCACAAAAAACCCTTAAAGAAATACAAGAGAATATGAATCAAAAGGGAGAAGCCCTTAAAGAGGAAACTCAATCTCTTAAAGAAATATGGGAGAACAGGGGCCAACAGATAGGAGCCCTTAAAAAGGCAATGCAAAAATCCCAGAGGGAATTATGGGAGACCGTGGGTCAACATGCAGAAGCCCTTAAAGAGAAATCACAAAAATCTCTAAAAGAAACATAGGAGAACAAGGGTCAACTGGTAGAAGCCCTTAAAGAGGAAACACAAAAATTCCTTAAAGAATTTCAGGAAAAAAAACAAACAAACAAGTGAGAGAACTGAACAAAACTATCCAGGATCTAAAACTGGAAATAGAGTTAATAAAGAAATTGCAAAGTGAGACATCTATGAGGATAGAAAACCTTGGAAAGAAATCAGGAGTCATAGATGCAAGCACCAACAACAGAATACAAAAAATAAAAGAAAGAATCTCAGATGCTGAAGATTCCATAGAAAACATTGACTCAACAGTCAAAGAAAATGCAAAATGCAAAAAGCTGGTAACCCAAAACATCCAGGACACAATGTGAAGACCAAACCTAAGGATTATAGATATAGAAGAAAGCAAGGATTTACATCTTAAAGGTCCAGTAAGTATCTTCAACAAAATTATAGAAGAAAACTTCTCTAACCTAAAGAAGGAGATGACCATGAACACACAAGAAGCCTACAGAACTCTAAACAGATTGGACCAGAGCAGAAATTCCTCCCATCACATAATAATCAAAATACAAAATGTACTAAACAAAGAAAGAATTTTAAAAGAAATGAAAGAAAAAGGTCAAGTAACATATAAAGGCAGACCTATCAGAATTATACCAGACTTTTCACCAGAGACTAAGAAAGCCAGAAGAGTCTAGGCAGATGTCATACAGACCCTAAGAGAACTTAAATGTCAGCCCAAACTACTATACCCAGCAAAAGTTTCAATTACCATAGACTGAGAAAACAAGACATTCCATAACAAAAGCAAAGTTACACAATATCTTTCCACAAATGCAACTCTGCAAAGGAAAATGGGTGGAAAATGCCAACACAAGGTAGCAAACCACACCATAGAAAAATCAATAAGGTAATCTTTCAAAAAACCCAATAGAAGATAGCTACACAATCAGAATTTCACTATTAACTAAGAAGATTACAGTAAGCAAATTCACTTTTCCTTAATATCTCTAATGTCAATGGTCTCAATTCCCCAATTAAAAGACAGACTAACAGATTGGATATGTAAACAGGACACAATGTTTTGCTGCATACAAGAAACCCACCTCATTGACAAAGACAGTCATTATTTAAGAGTCAAAGGTTGGAAAACAATTTTCTAAGCAAATGGTCCCAAGAAACAAGCTGGAGTGGCCATTCTTATATTGGATAAAGTTGACTTTCAACCAAAAGTTGTCAAAAAAGATAAGGAGGGTCACTTGATACTGGTCAAAGGAAAAGTCTACCAAGAGGAACTCTCAATTCTAAATATCTATGCTCCTAATGCAAGGGCACCCACATTCATAAAAGAAACTTTACTAAGCTCAAAGCACTTGTTGCACCACACAAAATAATCATGGGAGACTTCAACAACACACTGTCAAAAATAGACAAATCATGGAATCAAAAACTAAACAGTGAAACGAACTGAAGTTATGGACCAAATGGATCTAACAGATATTTATAGAACATTCTACCCTAAAGCAAAAGAATATACCTTCTTCTCAGCACCTCACGGTACCTTCTCCAAAACTGACCATATAATTGTCACAAAACAGGCCACATCAGATACAGAAATATTGAAATTATTCCATGTATCTTCTCAGATCACCACAGCTGAAGGCTGGTCTTAAGCTCAAACAAAAGTATTGAAAAACACACATATACCTGGACTTTGAACTATGCTCTTCTCAACGATAACTTGGTCAGGGAAGAAACAAAGAAAGAAATTAAAGACTTTTTAGAATTGAATGAAAATAAAGATACATCATACCAAAATTTATGGGACACAATGAAAGCAGTGCTAAGAGGAAAACTCATAGCTCTGAATGCCTCCAAAAAGAGAATGGAAAGAGCTTACACTAACAGTTTGACAGTGTACTTGAAAGCTCTAGAACAAAAGGAAGAAAATACTCCCAGGAGGAGTAGAAGGCAGGAAATAATCAAACTTAGGGCCGAAATCAACCAAATAGAACCAAAAAAAAAAAAAAGCTATACAAAGAATCAACAAAACAAGGAGCTGATTCTTTGAAAAAATCAACAAAATAGATAAACCCTTAGCCAGACTAACCAGAGGGCACAGAGACAGTATCCAAATTAATAAAATCAGAAATAAAAAGGGAGACATAACAACAGAAACTGCAGAAATTCAAAAACTCATCAGATCCTACTACAAGAGTTTATACTCAACAAAGTTTGAAAACCCGGATAAAAATCACAACTTTCTAGATACATACCAGGTGCCAACATTAAAATAGGATCAGATAAACCATCTAAATAGTCCCATAAATCCTGAGGAAATAGAAGCAGTCATTAATTGTCTCCCATTTAAAAAAAAAAGCCCAGGACAAGATGGTTTTAGTGCAGAATTCTATCAGATCTTCAAAGAAGAGTTAATATCTTGATACTCTTCAAAATTTTCCACAAAATAGAAACTCAAGAAACACTACCCAACTCATTCTATGAAGCCACAATAACACTTATACCTAAACCAAACAGAGATCAAACAAGGAAGTAGAACTTCAGATCAATATCCCTCATGAACATTGATGCAAAAATACTTAACAAAACCCTGGGAAACCAAATTCAAGAATGCATCAAAACTATAATTCACCACGATCAGGTAGGCTTCATCCCAGGGATGCAGGGATGTTTCAATATATGGAAATTCATCAATATAATC
The DNA here is from genome assembly GCA_002335545.1 of Apodemus speciosus. Lineage (NCBI taxonomy): Eukaryota > Metazoa > Chordata > Mammalia > Rodentia > Muridae > Apodemus > Apodemus speciosus. The sequence goes on along the minus strand of BDUI01000548.1, from coordinate 46,554 downwards.
CACTATATGAACAAACTAAAGGAAAAAACACATGGTCATTTTATAAGATGCTGAAAAGGCTTTTGACAAAATCCACCAACCCTTCATGATCAAAGTCTTTGAGAGATTGGGAATCCAAGGCCCATACCTAAACATAATGAAAGCAATATACTGCAAACTGGTAGCCAACATCGAACTAAACAGAGAGAAACTTGAAGCAATCCCACTAAAATCGGGGCTCAGACAAGGCTGTCAACTGTCTTCCAATCAATTCAATATAGTACTTGACATTCTAGTCAGAGCAATCAGGCAGCAAAAAAGAGGTCAAAGGTATACAAATTGAAATGGAAGAAGTCAAAATATCACTATTTGCAGATGATATGAGAGTATATTTAAACTACCACACAACATCCACCAGAGAACTCCTAAAGCTGATAAACAACTTCACCAAAGTGGCTGAATATAAAATTAACTCAATCAAATCAGTAGCCTTCCTCTACTCAAAGGATAAACAAGAAGAGAAAGAAATTAGGGAAATGACACCCTTCACAATGGTCCCAAATAATATGTCATACCTAGGTGTGACCCTAACAAAGCAAGTGAAAGATCTATATGACAAGAACATTAAGTCTCTGAAGAAAGAAATCAAAGATGGTCTCAGAAGATGAAAGGTCTCCCATGTTCATGGATTGGCATGAATAATATAGTAAAAATTGCCATCTTGCCAAAAGCAATCTACAGATTCAATGCAATCCCCATCACAATCCCAAATCAATTCTTCATAGATCTAGAATGACAAATTCTCAAATTCATCTGGAAAAACAAAAAACCCAGGATAGCAAAAACTGTTCTCTGCAACAAAGATCTTCTGGGGGAATCACTATCCCTGACCTATAACTACTACAGAGCAATAGTTATAAAAACTGTTTGGTCTTGGTATGCAGACAGGCAGGAAGATCAATGGAATATAATTGAAGACCCAGAAAAGAACCCAAATATGTACGGTCACTTGATATTTGACAACCGAGCTAAAAGCATCCAGTGGAAAAAAGACAGCATTTTTAACATACGGTGCTGGATCGACTGGAGGTCTACATGCAGAAAAATGCAAATCGACTCATTTTTATCTCCTACAAAGCTCAAGTCCAAGTAGATCAGGGATCTACACATAAAACCAGACACACTGAAGCTTATAGAAGAGAAAGTAGGAACGAATCTTGAACACATGGGCACAGAGGGAATTTCCTGAACAGAACACCAATGGCTTATGCTCTAAGAACAAGAATCAACAAATGGGACCTCATAAAATTACAAAGCTTCTGTAAGGCAAAGGACAAGGTCAAGAGGACAAAATGGCAACCAATAAACTGGGAAAAGATCTTTACTAACACTACATTAAATAGAGGGCTAATATCCAATGTACACAAAGAACTCAAGAAGTTAGTCTCCAGAGAATCAAATAACCCTATTAAAAATGGGGTACAGAGCTAAACAGGGAATTCTCAACTGAGCAAACTCTAATGCCTCTAAAGCACAGAAAGAAATATTCAGCATCCTTTGTTATCAGGGAAATGCAAATCAAAACAACACTGAGATTCTAGCTTTCACCCCTCAGAATGGCTAAAATGAAAAACCAGGGGACAGCAGATGCTGGAGAGGATGTGGGGAAAAAGGAACACTTCTCCGTTGTTGGTGGGATTGCAAGCTGGTAAAACCACTCTGGAAATCAGTTTGGCTATTCTTCAGAAAATTAGACATAGTAATACTTGCGGACCCAGCTACACCACTCCTGGACATATACCCAGAAGATGCTCCTACATGTGATAAAGACACAAGCTCCACTATGTTCATATCTGCCTTATTTATAATAGCCAGAAGCTGGAAAAAACGCAGATGTCCCTCAACAGAGGAATGGATACAGAAACTGTGGTATATATACATAATGGAGTACTATTCAGTTATTAAAAAAATGAATTCATGAAATTCTTAGGCAAATGAATTGATCTAGAAAGTGTCATCCTGAGAGGTAACCCAGTCACAAAAGAACCCAGTCACATGGTATGCATTCACTAATAAGTGCATGTTAGCCCAAAAGCTCAAAATAAAAATGTTACAATTCACCCAGCACAGGAAGCTAAAGAAAAAGGACTTAAATGAGGGTGCTTTGGTTCCTCTGAGAAAGGTTAATAAAATACTCATAGGAGTAATAAGGGAGACAATGTGTGGAGCAGAATATGAAGTAAAGGCCACCCAGAGACTGCCCTACTTGAGGATTCATCCTATAAAGAGTTACCAAACCCGACACTATGACAAGCAGCATATACCAAAAGGAGCATGTGATGGTTGTCTTCGGAGGTGCCCTGCCAGAGCCTTACAAATACAGAGGCAGAAGATATCAACCAACTATGGGCCTGGGCATAGGGTTGCTAATGGAGGAGCTGGAGGGTGGTTTGAAGGAGCTGAAGGGGTTTACAGCCCTATGGAAAGAACATTGATTTCGGTCACCCAGATGACCCAAGACTCCCAGAGACTGAACCATCAACCAAGGGGTACACATGGTTCCAGCCAAAAATGTGGCAGAGGAATGCCTTGTTGGGCATCAGTGGGAGGAGTGGTCCTTGGTCAGGTAAAGGCTCAATAGAGGCCCCAACAAGGGAGGGGAGGTGGGAGTGTTTTGGGTGGAGGGGCACATACATGGAGGCACGGGGTGGGAAGAGTGGTTGGGGGTCTTTGGAGAGGGGGGAAATCAGGAAATGTTTTACCATTGGCAATGTAAATGAAGAGGATATTCAATTAAAAAGAAAAAAATCTTGCAAGCTGAATCCAAAAACACATCAAAACCATAATTCACCACGACTAAGTAGGCTTTATCCCAGGGATGCAAGTGTGGTTCAATATATGAAAATCCATTAATGTAATCTACTATATAAACTAACTCAAAGAAAAAAATCATGATTATCCCATTATATGCAGAAAAGGAATTTGACAAAATACAACTCCCCTTCATTTTAAAAGTATTGGAGAGATCAAGAATTAGGCTCACACCTAAACAAAATCGAAGCGATTTACTGCAAACCAACAGCCACTATCAAATTAAATGGAGATACTTGATACRATCCCATTAAAATTGGTGACAAGAAAAGGGTGCTCACTCTCCCCATATCTAATCACTATACTACCTGAAGTGCTAGCTACAACAATAAGACAACTAAAAAGGAAATCAAGGGGTGGGGTGGGAATGGTTGAGGTGGAGGGGCATATACTTGGAAGGTGAGGGTGGGAGGAGGGGTTGGGGGGTTTTTGGGGAGGCAGAGAGACCAGGAAGGGTTTTACCATTTGAAATGTAAATGAAGATTATATTCAATAAAATAAAAAAAAGAAACTAGAATTTCTTCCAACGAAGGTACAGTTGACCCTCAGTAGACTGACAGTAAGGGAGAGGGGCAGAAACTGACCCACAGGTTGAAGTCACAGGTAGGAGGGTGGACTTGGATGAGGGTGGGGATCATCCACTACCCGGACTTGAGAAGCAGGTCAGGTGCCGGTGGAGGGCAGGGATGTTAGAAGACATGTTTTCACAGGTGCTTTGCACACTCAGTTTTTGAGTTGCTTAGCTTAAGTGGTGAAAYTGAGATCTGTGAAATAAGCTGAAWTCTGCTTATTTGTTCTGCCTTTAAAAAAAAGACAACAAAAAGAATTCAAGAGGATACAAATTGGCAAAGAAGAAATAAATGWATGGCTAAATTTATTTTTTAAAAGTTCATATTGTCCACACATTGTTTGCATATTAATATGTCAACTACAGAAACTAGAAAAATTGTCTCTTCTTAATGTCTATGTGAAAATACAATCAATTCTTTTATATTAATCATATATCAATTTTAGCATTTGATTGTGTCTTATTTAAANTGTAAAGTAAATAAAAAAAAATAAATGAAAAACAGAATGAATTCATTTTTAAAAATGTAATTCACACTCAGTTCAGAAAGAAAAAATCATTCCCCTTTTACCTAAATAAAACTCAGTTTCACAAGCTTCCAACTCAATAACTGAAGGTTATTATGTAGCACTATATAAATTGAAACACTATAATTTTTTTCTTTTTTTATATTCTCTGTTTACATTCCAAAGGCTTTCCCCTTTCCCAGTCCCCCCCTCACCATATGTCCCATAAGTCCTCTTCCCTCTGCCCAATCCCCAATCACACCCCCCATTTCTTTGTTCTCGTACTCCCCTACCATACTGGATCAAGTCTTTCAGGACCAGGGCCCTCTCCTTCCTTCTTCTTGGTAATCATATGATTTGCTAATTTTTACTTGAGAATTCAATGATTCTGGGTTAATTAATATCCACTTATCAGTGATTGCATTTCATGTATATTCTTTTGTGATTGGGTTAGCTCACTTAGGATGATATTTTCCAGTTCCAACCATTCGCCTACAAATTTCATGAATTCTTTGTTTTTAATTGCTGAGTAGTATTCCATTGTATAAATATACCACATTTTTCTGAATCCATTCCTCCGTTGAGGGACGACTGGGTTCTTTCCAGCTTCTGGCTATTATAAATAAGGCTGCTATGAACATAGTGGAGCATGTGTCTTTGTTGCATGCAGGGGAATACTCTGGGTATATGCCTAGGAGCTGTATGACAGGGTCCTCTGGAAGTATCATGCCCAATTTTCTTAGGAACATCCAGACTGATTTCCAGAATGGTTGTACCTTCTTGCAATCCCACCAACAGTGTAGGAGTGTTCCTCTTTCCCCACATCCTTGCCAGCATCTGCTGTCTCTTGAATTTTTAATCTTAGCCATTCAGACTGGTGTGAGGTAAAATCTCAGGGTTCTTTTGATTTGCATTTTCCTGGTGTGACTAGAGATGTTGAACATCTCTTAAGGTGCTTCTCAGCCATCTGAATTTCTTCAGGTGAAATTCTTTGTTTAGCTCTGTACCCCATTTTTAATAGGGCTATTTTGTCCTCTGGGGTGTAACTTCTTGAGTTCTTTGTATAGATTGGATATTAGCCCTCTGTCGGATGTGGGGTTGGTGAAGATCTTTTCCCAATTGGTTGGTTGCTGATTTGTCCTTTTGACAGTGTCTTTTGCCTTACAGAAACTTTGTAATTTTATTTGAGTTGATTTTATAGCAGGTCACTTTGCTGAGTTGAGTTGATTTTATAACCGGCCACTTTGCTGAAGTTGTTGATCAGCTGTAGGAGTTCTCTGGTGGAGTTTTATGGGTCACTTAAGTATACTATCATATCATTTGCAAGTAGTGAAAGTTTGACTTCTTCCTTTCCAATTTGTATCCCTTTGACTTCCTTATGTTGTCTAATTGCTCTCCCTAGAACTTCAAATACTATATTGAAAAGATATGTAGAGAGAGGGTAGCCTTGTCTAATCCCTGATTTTAGTGGGATTGCTTCAAGTTTCTCTCCATTTAGTTTGATGTTGGCTACCAGTTTGCTGTATATTGCTTTTACTATATTTATTTATGGGCCTTGAATTCCTGGTCTTTCCAAGACTTTTAGCATGAAAGGATGCTGAATTTTGTCAAA
>BDUI01000547.1:220491-251762 GCA_002335545.1 Apodemus speciosus | reverse complement strand
ACCTACATTTAGAAGGACTTGAGATCAAAACTCCAAGGCACAGTTAACTTCCAATTTAACATTTACTTATTCATGCAAACTATTTTCTGGATGCTTGTCATATGCTAATTCGAAGTACTAAAATCATTAGATACAAGAGATACTCATTGAGTCTCTTTTAACAAACAGGTGAAACTAATACTACCCAAAAAGCCCCTTTTATTATAAAGATTTAAACAAAAAAAAAGCAAATTTTTAAGATTATTAGACTAGTCAGTAGCAGTGCCAAACTGAGAGATTTCCTTTTATCATAGCTAACAGGTTGAAATACACGGGCTCTTCCCCAGTGAAGATGGATAAGTAAAAKAGTTGCCAGGACTGAGTTTAATTTTATTTTTAAAAATAAGCAGGAAATATAATGCCCAACCCAGTGAACACTCATTGTTTCTCCTTTTAACACCCACATCTCTCTTTTCCTGTTCATGTTCTCCTTATTTCGATTAAGTAGTTTGTTTGGGGTTATTGAACTTCTAACTTCACCAGTGGATCTGGTCAACATAAGGTCTCAGAATCTAGAGGGCACACGGGGTCCTGTGCTCACAGCCAAACAGTAAAGTAACCAGGAATGTTAAACACACTGGCTTGCCTCCTTGATGGGAGAGGCTCATACCTGTTTCCCCGCCCAGAAAGCTGGCAATGAATGTAGTTACGAGCCTGGTGACCTGTGCTATCGTAGGGCCAGGCCACACCTGAATCCCCCTCAGGTTATAGTGCTTATCCCGGGCTCCTCCTCCCTACACCTTTAGCATTGTTTAGCTTTGTTTCTCAGTCAATAGAACCCATTGCTAGGGGAGGAGTCAATGGACTTTACCACAGCCTGGGGTCTGCTGTGGGGTCTGCAGGGCCACACCTGACTCCCACAGACCTTTATTCTCATTCATTCTCCCTCCACCCTTATCTTGAGCATTGTTTCTGAGACCACAGAACCCATCTTTATGAAAGAGGTTGTTTGTACTTTGTAAAGAGTTTCAAWGTGAACATGGCTTAAGCTTTGTTTTACACAGAAGATTGAGTTAATTATCATCTGAATTTTTTTTCCGAAAATTATGCTGTGCTTAATATGCCTAAAATAAACTGCCTGGTGTTAGACTCTAGAGGTTTGACCCCGCACCGGCTACTGATTCGTGTTAAACTGGACTTGCTTCTTGTCTCATTCGGATCTTTTTTTTTTTTTTTAAGTCCTGGTGGCCATAGAGACCCCTACAGAGTATTGAAATTGGCCACAGTAATTGAGTTAGAGACAGGCTTATAAGTATCCCTCAGAGGCCATGTGTTGAAGGCTTGGTCCCTAGTCTATGATATTATCAAGAGATGAYGGAACATTTGAGAGGTGAAACCTAATAGGGGTCATTGGGAACATCCCTTTGAAGGAGCTATTTGGGACCTGGACCCTTTCCCCCACCCTCTCTTGTTTGCCTCCTGNTGGCCATAGAGACCCCTACAGAGTATTGAAATTGGCCACAGTAATTGAGTTAGAGACAGGCTTATAAGTATCCCTCAGAGGCCATGTGTTGAAGGCTTGGTCCCTAGTCTATGATATTATCAAGAGATGAYGGAACATTTGAGAGGTGAAACCTAATAGGGGTCATTGGGAACATCCCTTTGAAGGAGCTATTTGGGACCTGGACCCTTTCCCCCACCCTCTCTTGTTTGCCTCCTGGCTGTTGTGAGGTGAACACGTGCTTCAGCCAGGATAGTTCCCTCACTAAAAGCCCAAGGCAATGTGGTAAATAACCAGGACTAAAACCCCTGAAACCATGAGCTAAAATAAATTCCCTCCTTTTTATTATAAGTTGATTTTCTAAGGTATTTTGTCACAAAAGTGAAAAGCTGACTACCACACATTCCAGTTCCATAAGGCCAGTGGCACTTCATGAGCTATTTCCTGGYGTTTCTGTGAAGGGACCTCCCATAAAAGCTAATCAAAGAGACAGCCTACCTTTGCTTAGGTGTGGTACAAGGTGCCAAGGTCTGAGGCTGTGCCAACCAGCTAATAGCTCAATAGAAAAACCTCAACTGGGCTTGCTGTTTACAGACCTGCAATTTAAAGCACTCAGCAGGGAGGAGGCAGAGCTCTGTGAGTTTGAGGCCAGTATGAACCTATAGAGCCATGTCCAGGCCAATCCAGGCTATAAATGGAGATCCTGCTTCAAACACAAAAGCAAAAATGAACTAACAAAAACGCAGAACAGACCACAGGGTGGATTTGGCTTTCAGGCCATAGATTCATCAGCCCCTGCTCTGAAATATTTCCTAATATCAGTGATACTTGGGGATTTGAGGGGTGCAGAGGAATAAGTAGACAGCAGAAGCTGTGAGACCCTCACCTACCCTGCTGTAAATGGGGCATGTGCTGTATCTGTCAACGCTCTGCTGCTGGGAGTGAGCTGAGAACCGCAGCACTCTACTGTGGCTAGCATAATGGATGTGTGTAGCCGCTACCCCTGTTCTCCAGTGCATAGAGCACACGTGTACTTTGTCGCTGGAAGTTAAACAAACCTTCTGACATTACATCTAAGTCATGGTCAACTGGAGTCCCAAGGAGCACGAAATTTGCCAGGACCAAACCTCAGACATTGGGAAAGAACCTGGAGGCTGGTTGTCAGACCAGGCATAGGGCCAGGCCACCTCCAGTGCTCCCCAGAAAAGAGTTAACTGCACAGAAAAAAAAAAAAGATGCTGATTTCTACAGCCATCAGGTCTGCCCTGAGAACTAGAAGCACCAGAGTTGTAGGTGAGGAAACTACGGGCCCCCAGGTCTATAGCAAGATAAATCCCCTCTGAACCTTGGTGGCACACGCCTTCAATCCCAGCACTGATGAGGCAGAGGCAGGAGGATCTCTGTGAGTTCAAAGCCAGCCTGATCTACTTCAACGTGAGTTCCAGGACAGCCAGAGCTACACATAGAAACTCTGTCCTGGGCAGCAGGGTCTCGGAGGCCTGAGGATGGCTCGGACCGTGGAACTCCTGGCAAGGAAGATCTTTAAAGGAGTTTTAGCTGCTGAGCTTGCGGGTGTTTTTGGAGCTTGTTTTTTCTGTGAAAAGATGAACTCAAGCCAAGATTTCAGGCAAACAATGAGCAAGACATTTCCATTCATTTTGGAAGTTTATTACAAATCCATTGAACAGTCTGGAATGTATGGCATTAGAACGATCAGGAAAAATGGCTGGATAGCAAAAATTAAGGCCTGCCATCACGCTTGGCTTCCCACTTGAGCTGTTTGAAATCATTGAGGGGAGAAGACRTGAGTGTGTGCCCATGACCCCCCCAAAGCTCCCTGGCTGTGACTGCAGGCCTGCACTCCCCACGCTCTGTGCACACCCACTGTCTGTGGCTCTCCTCTACTGTCTAGATGAGGATTTTACAAATGAAAATATGGAAGGATTTATACTGGAAAGATTTTTCTTTTCTATTTTATGAAAGAACAGAAACGAGTGATTTTAACATCAGGAATATTTACAAAGTCTTCATGCATGTGAGAGTACACCTTTAGCCAAGTCTGTATAAAATAGACTAACTCTTGAAGAAAAAGAAACAAAGAAAGAAAGAGAGAGAGAGAGAGAGAGAGAGAGAGAGAGAGAGAGAGAGAAACTCTGTCCTGAAAACCCAAACCAAACGAAACAAAATAAAAAGATAAATCCTCACATGAGTTCTATCTATCTCTTTCGTGCAGGGACACTTTGGGCTCTCCTCCCCTGAGGGTTTACGAACAAGGAATGTGCCAGACTGGAACATCTTTCTACCYTTTTGTGGTCACTTACTTTTCATACCTGGGTTAGATGTCTATCCCCCCACGCTCCCATGTGCTCTGACCATCCTGTTYACTATATTTAATTTCACTCATTTATTTATTCATTAACAACTTTGTTTTGTTTTGAGACAAGATCTCGTGTAACCCAGGCTGGCCTTCAATTAGCTGTGTAGCTAAAGATGACTTTGAAATTCTAATCCTCCTGCCTCCATTTCCAAAGTGCTGAGATTGCATGTGTGCACATTCACTTGTCTGTTTGGGCTTGGATCAAACCCACAGCCTCGTGTGTACTAGACAAGCACTCTACCAACTGAGTAGTTCCTTCTATGTACCAAGCGATCTTCCAGGCACAGCACTGACCGGCACAGTATAGAAGTAAAAAAGACAAACAAAATTCCCTGCCATCGAGGAGTTCCATTCGAAACAAAAATGCATCAGTTAGAACCCATAWTCAAAGTGAGTAAATGCAAAGGGGGAACACGAGGAAAGAGGGTTAAAAACCATCAGGGCAATCCTTTGTAAAATCTGGAGAAAACAGTATTTTAAGCAAAGACTTGCAGTGGATCTCAGCCTTCCTAATGCTGCTTTAATACGGTTCTTCATGTTGCTGTGATCCCTACCATACAATTATTCTTGTTGTTACTTCATTAACTGTAATTTTGCTACCGTTGTAAATCATAATGTAAATATCTRATGTGCAGCCTATCTGATATATGAGCACCGTAAAAGGATTATTAGACACGCCCCCCCMAAAAAAGGGGGCACAACCCACAGGTTGGGAACCAGTGACTTAGAGGCTAGCCATACACAAGCCCTCTGACTGCTGGCGAATGTGATGGTAATTGCTAAGGACATTGTTGCGTGGATACCCACTCTGTCGGAGAAAACACAGGGAAACCAGTATGTGAGGAGAATGCAAGTGGGGAGGGGTAATGTTTGGGGTGCTGAATGGGTTACAGAACACCCCAAACCCTAGAGTTGGTGAGTACTGGAGGAGCCTCAGCAGAGGAGATTTTTACCCTAGTCTGTTTTAAGCTGTTGAAACAATGTTACAGACTGAGAAATGTATAAACAATAGAAACTCCTTTGCCTCAGGGTTGTAGGCTGGAGAGGCCAAGATAAAGGGTTGCATCTCATGAAAGCTGCTGGGGTGATAACCTGTCAGAAGACGTTTAGGAGAGAGAGAAGACTCGGGAACATACTCCTACATTCTTTCATTCATGGGCATTCATTACCTAATCACTTAAAGGTCCCACCACTTATTCTTGAAATGATAGAGCTTTATTTTATGTGTATGGGCGTCCTGCCTGCATATATGTCTGTACACCATATGTGTGCAATGCCCATCGTGGTCAGCAGTCATTGGATCCCCGGGAACTAGAGTTATGGATGGCTGTGAGCCTCTATAGCGGGGCCTAGGGACTGAATCTTGGTCCTCTGAAAGAGCAGCCAGTGCTCTTAACCACTGAGCCATCTCCTCAGCCCCAGACAACGCTTGAGTTTTAGATTATTTCAATCACAGCAGCAATGGCATTTTTCTTACTGATGGTATATTAAAAGATCATGAGTCACCGTGTTCCAAAGTTACTCTGAGAAGTGGACTGTTARCTGTACTGAAGTTTTGACACCCATGCTTCTTGCCACGTGTCCAGACCTCCTTCTGTTCATTTAACAAACTTTACTGAGCCAGACAAAGCACCGAGGTCCGAGTCTTGGCTGTGAAGAAATGAACTGCGGTGCAGAGAAGACAGATCAGCAGCTTACCTGTCTAAGAAGAAAGTTGGAATGTGTGCTCCTCAGCTTGTACTTTCCATTGATAAACAAATGGTCAGTTTTCTGAAGTGGCCATGGTTGGACTCCATTCACAAAAGTGTATGCCTTGGTGGAGCACGCCTTTAATCCCAGTACTTGGGAAGCAGAGGCAGGCAGATTTCTGAATTCGAGGCCAGCCTGGTCTACAGAGTGAGTTCCAGGACAGCCAGGGCTACACAGAGAAACCCTGTCTCGAAAAAAAAAAAAAATTAAAAATAAAAACAAAAGTAAATCCCTTCAGAATGTCTTGCTTCTGAGAGAAACATGAGATTCCTTTTTAAAGAAACTAAAAAATAAATCCCATTATCAATAACTTGTAATACTATAAAATAATAACAATAATAATGATGATGATGATGAAGTCATGCCAAAGAACATGTGAGCTCCGAGGCCGTTCGTAGGAATAGGTTCTCTCCTCCCACCGGGTGGAACCCAGGCTCGCACTCAGGAGTCAGCCTTAGCGGCCCCTCTACCCACTGTGTCATCCTGCCGCCCCTCTCTGAGCGTATGCACATACACGAGCTGTGCATAACAATGGTTTTCATTCTGACATCTTCATGCGTGTACATAATGGGTGTGATCACACTCACCCCCATCGCCCTCTCTTGCCCGTTCTCAAGGATCCCCCCCCTCCTTCCTGTAGCCCAAAGCTTACAGCCCCTCCTCTGCTTCCACGTGGGGGCGGGGCAGAACCCAGTGCGCTTAATTAACCAGGCTTGTATAATCACAGCAATGTGGATAAGGGATTGATTGTTTACAGGAACATGGGCTTCTTACCAGTGGTTATGCCACTGAAGAATGCCTCTGCACACACACACACACACACACACACACACACACACACACACACCCGCCAGCAACCATGAACTGCCTGATGGGCCCTCCCGAGTCCCTCCCAGCTCCTTGAGAGCATGTTGGTAGGCCCCACTTTATACTGTGTCAATCACAGCTGAACAGCGAGAAATTGTTCTTTTTTTTTTAAGCCTCTAACTTTGTTTTGTCATTCAATAACAACCAAAAAAATAAAAAAATAAAAAATAGAAAAAAGTTGGAGAAAGGAAAGCAGAAATGAATGGCTTAAATTGTGTCTATTATCAAAAAGCCATCTCAACAGACTCCCAAGGTTAAATTCCTCTTTGTAAAGCAGCTCTGCACTGTCGCATACTGCACGAAAAGTGGGTCACCAGCTACCGCCAAAAGCTGGCTTGCTTGCTTTGTTGGTTGGTTGGTTGACTTGGTTGTTGCGTTTTTTGTGTGTGTTTTTTTTGTTTTGTTTTGGGTGGTTTTTTGTTTGTTTTGTTTTGTTGTGTGTGGGGGGGGAGGTATTTCTTTTCTTTTTTAATGTGTGGTAATTTTCTCCATAGTTTTAGAAGCTGGATTTTAAAGTCAAACCGATACTTTTGTTCTTCTGAAGGAGTGCATCAGATACATTTGTTTCAAAGCCTGCCTTGCAAGCGGTTCCTAAGTTAATAAAGAGCGTTGGATTCGGTCCTTGTCCGGCCTCTTCACTCCGCCCCACTGGACGTCTTAAGGAAGACAGGAGGCTGCAGAAAGCTTGTTTTGTTTTGACTTTTTTTTAAGCCTGAGAAACTGGGACTCCCCTGCCTTTCAGAGCACAAAGGTCTATTCTTTGAGGCAAGGGGCCAGGGAGGCAGCGGAATTCAATTTTGTAGGCCACCATGTACTTCCGGCTCCCTTTCCCCTGCCAAATCAAGGCGCATACCAATCCCAGTGGACCTTAAGGGGGCAGTCCTCCATGAAAAAGTGAAAGCAGTCGAGGAAAAAGAAAAGGGGCCAGCCAGAAGCAGGCCTTCTGAGAGCCTGGGGAACRCTCATTATAATTGAATGAGCCCATGAAAAGGGCCTTTTCCCGAGCAGCCTTGATGGGGCCACTGGCTTGGCCCCGTTGTAAATTCCATCTGTGTGCTATCACTTCCTGACCCAGAAACAGGGGAGAGGTTTTGGCCACACATTTCCCTAGGAGAGGTGCCAGGCAGGCTACGCGAGGCTTGCAAGCTCCCGGGGATGAGTGCATAAAGCTTTAAGATCAGGTTGGCCTGGACTGAATTCCTTTTCCGAATTTACTTACTAAAGGGTCTGTTTCTCATCCCCCACTCCCACCCCACCCCCATTTCCTTCCAGAAACCGGAGCCTAAGTAAAGTGAAATATAATTGGTATGGTTGCAAAGAAAATTCTGGAGGGAAACAAGCTACCTGGCTTCCTAGGAGGGGCTTATACTGTGCAGATACCCCCAAGCAGAAGAAGCCAGTCACGTGGCAAATGTACAAAGGGAACTTGACTGTGTTTGAGTCTGAGAGACTGGGATGAGAATAAGAAAATTAAAATGGTGTGGAATGGCGGTTCTCACACCGTGTCATATTTGGGGACGATCTGATAGACTGTGGCTCAGGGATTTTGAGATGGGGCCTGAGAATGTGCATTTCTGTGTCTGCAGTGACTACGTAGTTATGGCCTCTGGGGCATAGAGGGCTACCCCAGGCCTCAGCATCAAGCAAGACGTGAGGTTGAGTCAAAAGCTCAACAGCAACTTACTCAGAGTCAGTAAACACACTGTGGCGCCCAGCTACAGACACAAGCTAATGCTTCGTATGAGCACTGGTCCTGACGCTGCATCTCACACAGGGTTTGATGTAATCGTATTCGACTGGAGAATAAAGCAGTTGTGCAAATTCATTTTTAGCCTGTATCCAAGCAGGATAGCAAACATGTCGCCATAGTAAGGGCTGTCTAAGGTCTGGTCCTCATGGAAAACCACAGACGCTGGACGGGTTACATTCTAACCCCTGCTATGGTCTACCCACTGTAACAGTTAGTTGAAATTATAAGCACTTTATCCGGCTCATAGGCAGGCATCATTAATGACCACGGGCACGTGCCTCATCCCCAAGGCTGCCTGATCCCTCCCAGCCCAGCATCCTTTCTAAGCTGTTGGAACACGGTCCAGGAATGGAGCCACATGAGAATTCTGAATGCTTGTGAGGAAACGAGACAAGAGTCCCGTAACCTCAGCGTCTTTAAAACACACAACTGTTTTAGGACTGTGTTTTTATGATCCTCCTAGGTATAGCAGATAGGAGTGAGTTTACTTCAGATTCTTCATTATAATTGGCCATTGATACTTGGTTTTATGCCTCTATGGAAAAGCATGGTTTTTCCATGTGCAGCCTGCCCTAGTGACTGTACACTTTATTCATGCGACTCCTCTTAACCCTCAGAGTATAAATTGTCTGATGCTCTAAGTAAAGTTGGCTATTGCATGAGACTTTAGCCTGGCTCATTTTATCAGCTCCATTCTCCCAGGTCTCACCACCTTCAGAACAGTAAGAACTAGGCCACACTGGGAGCCCCAACCGGCTCGTGTGTCCTTTGTGTCCACAGGACTCTGACTGGAAAACAAAGCTCGGGTTCCTGCTCTCTGTGACTGGCTGTGTCTCTTCTCATCGCCTTCTCTACTCATGTTCTGCCCCAAACAGTAGAATCTTTGCTGGTCTGAGAGAGGATTCCCCCACCCTTTCACGGTCCTCACTCTTATCACATTGTCCATGTTAATATCTTTGTGCGTGCATGCGTGAGTGCGTGTGTGTGTGTGTGTGTGTGTGTGTGCATGCGCGCGCATGTATAGGTCAGAGTATAACCCTTTGGGAGTCAGTTCTTTCCTTCCCTCATGTGGGTCTTGAGGGACTGCACTGGGGTTCTCAGGCATGGCAGCCAACACCCTTACCCTCAAAGCTGTCTCGCCACCCCAGTTTGCTTGTCTGTAATGCAGGTTGGCTTTAAGCCCCACCCCATTCAGCCTCCCAAGTGCCAGAATAACCACTGTAGGCTAGCTTCCCTGTCCTGAGTCTTTTTGTTTGTTTGTTTTGTTTTGTTTTTTGGGGTTTTGTTTTGTTTTGTTTTTTGAGACAGGGTTTCTCTGTGTAGCCCTGGCTGTCCTTCCTGGAACTCACTTTGTAGACCAGGCTGGTCTCGAACTCAGAAATCCGCCTGCCTCTGCCTCCCAAGTGCTGGGATTAAAGGCGTGCGCCACCACCGCCCAGCTTCCATGTCCATGTCTTGATGTTCAAGTTTTTTGAAACCAAAAGCTGGAGAAAAAAAATCTACATTTTTTACATTTTATTCCTTCTCTGATGTTTTGTTTCCTTAGGCAATAAGCACAGAACGATCTGCCTGTTCAAATGAGAAACACAGCGSAACAGGGAGGTGCTTAGAAGTGGACAAAATACATTTATTAAAGGAACATAATTTAGCATTTGGGAATTGCTATTGCCAATTTGGCAACTGGGCATGATGGTAAGACTGCAGGCTCTCTGCACATGCCTTCTGTACCGGGATAAGATGCACAGACAAGAATTAGTGAGTATTACTGTTCCTTACTTTCGATTTTATACCCTTATGTATAACTCCTTCTCATCTACCTCTCCTCCCTACATAGGTGTGCATATGTGTGAGAAAGGCTAGACTATAAACAGATTTTACCAAGAGATTAATAGTAACTAAATCTGGATAGTAAGATATTTAGTAGGACTAGAGAGATGGCTCAGCAGTTAAGAGCAATGACTGCTCTTCCAGAGAGGTCCTGAGTTCAATTCCCAGCAACCACATGGTGGCTCACAACCATCTGTAGTGGGATCTGATGCCCTCTTCTGGTGTGGCTAAAGATATCTACAGTGTGCTCATCATATATACCAAATAAATAAATAAAATATTTTTTAAAATATTTTTTAAAAAGATATTGAGCAATTTGAAATATTTTTCTAGTTTTGCTTTTCCATATTTAATAATTTTCTAAAAGGAATATGGATTACTTATAAAGTAAAGACAAATTCATAGGGAAGTATTTTATTTTATGTGGATAGGTGTTTTGTCTGCATGTATGTCTATGTACCACATGTGTACAGTACTGGGAGAGGCCAGAAGAAAGCATTGGAGCCCCTAGAACTAGAGTTACAGACACCTGTGAGCCCCCAGGTGGGTGCTGGGAGTTGAACCCAGGTCCTCTGGAAGCAGCCATTGAGCCACCTCCCAAGCTTCACAGAGTGAAGAATTTTAGATAAGGGCACTTGAGCTAGGGATCTAAGCCAGTGAGTGGTGGGGCACATGACTAGCATACATGTTCAATCGATCAATCAATTGGACCTGAGTTCAATCAATCCAAGAACTGGAGATGCTGAGGCAGGTGGACTCCCATGACTTCAGGATGGGCATGGGCTATGGTGTAAGTTCTAAGTCAGCCTGAGCTACATAATAAGAAAATTCCTAAGAATGACTACCTTATGTCAGACACTAGGCAAACTGTTTTTCCATGATAGGTTTCATTTAAATTTCACAATGTGTCTGAAAAATGCTATTGCTGAGTTCATTTTAAAGATGAGGAAATGAGACTTGAGGCCCTAAGGATTGACTGACTACACGAGAGTACAATTGTACAGACGTGTACAAAAGTGCCTGGATACGTTTTTTTTTTAATTCGATATATTCTTTATTTACATTTCAAATGATTTCTCCTTTCCTGGCTCCCCCCTCCCCGAAAGTCCCATAATCCCTCTTCCCTCCCCCTCTGGATATGTTTCTATACACTGTACCATAATGAAAACAGACAGAGGTGGCAGCTATTTCAGCCTCACATCTCAGCCCCATATATCCTAATAATAATTCTCTCTTAGTTACCTAGTTATATGATAGAAACAAACTGACCACAATGTTTTGGGACTCCTCCTCTTCCTTCTTTTTACAATTTTATGTCTTGTTTTTATTTTATGTATATCAATGTTTGCCTAAATGTATGCATGTGTGCCGTCTGTGTGCCTGGTATCCACCGAGGCCAGAAGAGGGTATCAGAGCCCTTGGAACTGGAGTTCCAGGTGGTTCTGGCCATTTCTCCAGCTCCCAGGGTCCCTTCTTTTGAGAAATAGATTTCCCATTCCTCAAATCTGAGCTGGCCTCGAGATCTGCTTTGATGGACAGATTGTGGGAGAGATGACACTCTGTAAGCCCAGGTGACTTGTGGATTCTACCTTCAAGAGGCAGACTTCTACCTTGGAAATCCATGAGCACCACAATGTGACAAAGCCCCAAAACAGAAGGCCCTGAAGAGGCAGAATCTCACTCGTCCTTCGTAACCCAATGAAGCGAGCCTCGTGGCAACCTTCCAAGTGAATGCAACCGTGAGTCCTCAGACAACTGGAAGAAAAATCTACCCAAAGAACCTGCAAAATAATGGGAGGTACGGTAAACATGCACCACTTGATGATGTCTCAGTCAGCAAAAGACACACATGATGTGGCCCACAAGGTTTCAACCCAGGGAATGAGTTCTGCAGACATACTACAGGCAGACATGCTACAGGATGTGTCTGCATATCCAAACAACTTCTCAGCATACATCTGCATCATTCAGTGACAAGTGACTGTTGACTGAGGCCAGTAAACTGGGAAGGGATTTGTTATGCAGCATTATCTAACTGATACAGCTTGAATTTACCAGTGAGCAAGGTATGTCAAGTCACTGAGATGCCCGTGGTTTGCCATAGTTATCAAAGTAACACAGTGTGGAATATAAAAACTTGCAGTGTTCCTTGTGTAACAAATCTAGACCAAATTCCATGCCCAGAGAAGGAACACAGTCTCACACTCCCTTCCAAACACTCTTCTCTTAAGGGAGCAATCTGCTACTAAACAGATTCTGGTGAGAAAGAGAAGACTACAAGAAACAAAAATTGTATAAAAAGAACTCTTTCCGCTTGCAAGTGAACTGTTTGTATAGAAAAGCTGGTGATAAACCATTTTCCCCCTTTGTCTTCACAGCACATTGGGTTCCTGCCCCTCAAGATTTCTGGTTTGTGAAATGTATTAACTGTAGCAGACTGAGTTTCAATTACGACAGAAGGCAAGGGTCATTTACCTACAATGAAATGTCTCTTCAATAACACACTCCTAAGCAAAAGGAACTTGGTACAAGAAGCAAAAGACAGATTGTTACTGGAGCTGCTGGGCTGATCAGAAACGAATGGCTCTAGCCCAGGAAACCCTGCTCACTCCAAACACAACTCAGAGCCCACTGCTCACTCCAGGAGATGCTTCTTCCACATGAGTAGTTAGTTCCACCTCAAAATCAGGAAGCTTGACAGTAAGAAAAAAACTCTTGCTTGTCAGTGGCTGGACAGCTATGGTCAGTTGATAGAATAGCAGCACATTGTGTCAATCATGATAGCCTTCAAAAATAAAGTCATCGTTAGCTTAAAAACACTTTGCATTTGTTTTTTAAAAAAGAAAAGCACAATGATGATTAAAACACCAATAAAATGCTCCGGAGGTGGCTAGGCTGAAATGATGAGACCCTGGGTCGCTGGCCTCAGTAGGTGGTTCCACAGCCCCTCTGGTCAACCCGGCAGCCTCTTGGCCTTTCCTCGGTCTCTCTATTTTTCTCATTTCTAGGCTTGCTTCCACATTGGTTTCAATCACTTGGCCCCTCTAGTTCCTCCTCTTCTTGGCTCTCAGTCCTCTCCGTTCTGCCTCACCCCACACCAAGAGCAAAGCTGTTCCCGGAAGGACAGCCTGCAAGGCGGCTCAAAGGGAGGCCTCTCTCAGGCAGGGTCCTCCGCACAGTAATGTCACGCACTTCTTTTTCTCAAAGACTCCTGACTCTCTGCCTCACTCTGTTTCTCTCTGTCTCTGTCTCTTTTTCCCCACTCTGCCCCCAAATGTGTTTTGATTAAAAAAGAAGGGTAAATTTGGTCACCAGCCAGAGTATACTAGATTTGAATCCTAGATAACTACTGGGGTGTTGTTTAGGGGTTTTCAGGGATGTCGACGGAATGCAGAGCAAGCATTCCTCTACTGATCACACCCCACACTCAGCTCACAGACAACTCTCAAACCTATTTATTATTTATTGGTGGCTGGAGAAAGGGATTCATGTGTGGAGATCAAAGGACAACTTCGTAAAGTCAGCTCTCTCCTTACACCTTTGCATGGGTTCTGGGACTCGAACTCAGTTCACCAAGCCTGTGCAGCAAGTGTCTTTTCCTGCTGAGCCACAACAAATGACATTTTCAAACATTCTTCCAGAGAGTAGTCCTACATATATCTTCTAAGATACTAAAGTAGAAATTCAGTTTATTTTTTAAAGATTTATTATTATATGTAAGTACACTGTAGCTGTCTTCAGACACACCAGAAGAGGGCATCAGATCTCATTACGGATGGTTGTGAGCCACCATGTGGTTGCTGGGATTTGAACTCAGGACCTTTGGAAGAGCAGTCGGTGCTCTTAACCGCTGAGCCATCTCTCCAGCCCAGAAATTTAATTTAAATCAACAATTACTGAATATTTACCACATGCCAGATCTTAGCATAAGGTTTGGGCTCTGTCATCAAAGAGAAAAAGCAGATAGCTACCAGCTGTTGTTAGGGGCTGGCCGCAGCTCTTGCATAGCACACAGGCCCCGGGTTCATCCCAGCACTACAGAAACGATGGTCAGCTGCTCAGCTGCTCGATGGGAAATGGTAAATGGTGGTCCCCACCTCAGTGTCTCCAATGGGAAAGAAACTCTCAGGTACTCATTTAAATACGAAGACAATGAGCTCGGTGACAAACCTGCTTCTCAGCAGTAACACTGGAGCGATCGAATCGGAACATGTGTGTTGTTTAGATTGCGCAGTCCTAGGAGTCTATAATTACTGCAAAATAAAAGAGCCAAAAGACAAACGTTAGTGTAATTGAATGTAACTATATTACTCAATTTCAGTTCTACTCAGTCGTTCACTCGGCCACTCTAGACTCTAGACTGAAGCCACTCTAGATTCACTCTAGACTGAAGACAGAGGGGAAAAAGGGAAATCCATGTGCTCTGAAATAAAGCAGCCAAGATGAGGAGGAGTGAAGACACAGAAGAGATGGAAGATGATGGGACGCGCTGGGACAAAGCTACAGACGGTATCAGATGGCAGATCAGAGGTTACTCAGCCCGGGCCAGGGGGAGGAGAGCAGCAGCATGGGACGCTCTGGAAAGAGAGCGCATAGCAGAGGGGCACTGCTCAGTCGGGCTCCGCGCTAGGCAGACGACGGCAGGCACAGGCAAGGAGTGCTCTCAGCGAGAAACGCCGCACACAGGGCTCCTCTTCTTTTTAAGATATAGATATAAAGCTTTTTAAGTTTTATATATGTGTATATGTATATATAAAAATATATATATTGTTTATACTAGTTAACAAGTATTTATTACATATAAATAAATATGTAATTTTTAAAATAAATAGGGTGGCTGTGAGATGGTTAAGTCTTTGCTAAACTGGAAGACCTGCATTTGATCCCTGGGACCACATGGTGGAAAGACAACTGATTCCCATGCTTGCCCTCTGATCTTCATACATATATATATGCATATATACATTCATTATATAATTTAATCAATATATAATTATATAATATTAACACGTAATATAGTTTTAATTATATGATAATTAAATATACAGTTTATGTAGTATATAATTATAATATATCTAATTAATATATAATTTAGATATAAGTATATTTTTATTAATATATGTGTGTATGTGTAAGCACATGCCACTGTATTTATATTTACATGGAGGACATGACGTGGGTATGTGTGCACACGTGTGAAGATCAGAGGTCAACTCTGTGATCAGTGGAGTCGTTAGTGGGAACAAACTTGGGTTGCTAAGTTATGCAGCCAATACCTTTACGTGCTGAGCCATCTCTCCTGCCTGAGGATGTTCTTGCAAACAGCCTGCTCACTGATGTGCAGAGTTGGACTTTAGTGGCCATCAAGTCTCTTGGCCTAGGAAAATTAACAGTTGGCTGCCCAGATGGAGGGAAGGAAGCCTCAGACTCAGTAGAGTGACTTGTCCCCTCTGTTACTGTGTGCCTCTACGATGTCCCTTGACTCTCTGATACTCGGACTCTTCATGGGTACATGGGAGTGTAAATCCACCTGACCTGAAAGCAGGGTCACTGGGATAATGGTTATAGAATATGCTTTGGGGGGCTGACGAGATGACCTAGTGGTTAGGATCGCTTATCTCTGATTCCCAGGACCCACACGGTGTTTTACGCCCATTCAGCACTCCCGTTCCAAGGGATCTGATGCCCTTTCTGACCTCTGTAGGCAGCAAGCATGCGTGTGGTATACAAACATACAAACATACGTGCAGGCCACACAGACACATGCAAAATGAAATGAATCAAACAAACAAAAGAAAAGGCTTCAATGTTTTTCATCCAGTGTCCCCAAGGTAAGGCCAGGCTGGCAATTCATCTGCTTACTGACCGAGAGCCAGCAAGAGCCCCTCAGCCAAGGTTCCTTCTCCGTGTGCCACCCTTTCCCCTTTCTGCCCCTTCCCCATCCCCCACCCCCAACCCTGCATATGGTCTCCTGAGGAATGAGAATATAGACAAAGCACAGTTAACTGAAGGGGGAGCCCATCTACACAGCTTTGGGGAGTTCATTATCCAGGCCGGGATGGGACATTTCACTAAAGAAGTCATTTGGGGGGGTCACCCACACACCCGAAAGAAGCTATTTTAGGATTACCCACACTCCTCATAAGCCCAATAAACACAGTGAAAACAAGTGTCTGCTTAGGGCCTGAATGCTTGTGGCCATGAGCTTAAGGGTTTCAGCCTTCCTCTCTCATCCTAAGTCCCATAGATATACCTCACAAAGCACCTTATCCGCTCATTTACTAAGGAAAATTCTTTAAGAAAAATGATTAAATTAGCTTGTACACTTTTACCTACTTTTTAAACTTTGATGTTTACATCTCGCTGTAAACTACATCCTTCCAAGAGTCTGAGAGATGGCTGGGTGTAGAAGAAAGACCCTGAGGTCAGTCCCCAGCACCCACACCTGGCAGTTCAGAATCGCCTGTAACTCCAGCCCTGGGAGATCGACACCCTCTTCTGGACTCTGCAGTGCAGTAGCACCTACAGGCACAGACCCATGTATGGACACAAACTTACATGCATAATTTGAAAATAAAAGAACTAAATTGTTTTAAAAGTTACATCTTTTAAATAATTTAGTAACTTTGATAACCTAAATGACTTTAAGTARCTTAGAARACCACCAAATTGTATAAATAGTATCATTGTAAAGATAGCTTATACCTATTTCTTATAGCACATAGCTTATACCTCATTCACATAGCTTATACCTCATTCACAAAGCTTATACCTCATTCACATAGCTTATACGTATTTCTTGTGGATGTGCATTGCCCTGAAGTTTCTCTCACTCTCTTTAAACTTGAAGCATGTATTTATCATTTCTATCTAATAAACTTGCTGTCTTGGCTTCACACTGACTCGTCCAGAAATTCTTTTCTTCAATGTAGTCAAGAATTTAACTCTATTTATTGGTGGTCTCTACGGGGGAAATTCCTCAGGCACTGGGAGCAGTACTGGGCTAAGTCCCCTCATGACCAACGACTTGATCTTAGCCTGCCAAAGCTGATAGAGCCCGGGCTTTTGCTATAAAAACTGTAGTTACAGTCTGCTAATTATATCAGCTAGCTATTGCTGTGTAACAAATCACCCTACAACTTAATAGCAGATATCAAAATAGTATATCGTTTCTGAAGGGGCTCTGGCCAGCCCAAGTGTGGCAGGCATGACTCTGGCAGGCCTTGCCCTTCTCCCCCATTCCCTCTGCCCTGCTAAAAAACAGTTAAGATTACATTCCTAAAGATGGCCCCCAAGGTCCATTCCCTTATTTGGCCACTTCCTCCTCCTGAGGCTGACCACCAAAGTCCAGCTATCAAAATATTCAAGTCCACCAATCAAAATTCCCCCTTTGGCTCACCTAATTATCATGCCCAATTAAAATTAAACACCTCATCCTAACATGGGGTTTCTCCTTGTACCTTTCTTTATAAACTGCCATTTTCCTATGTGCCTAGTCTGTCTCCTCTCTATCCAGAGGCAGTCCTTTGTCCCCCAGGGACAAATATCACCCCCCTTCCTTGTTCCCTTCCTGTTCTCCCTCATCCTCTATCTCCTGTTCTGTCTGATTCCCTGCCCTCTGTTCCTCTGGGGCAGAGGAACTTCCTTTGTGTGGAGACTGTGGTCCTGGAGGTCCCAGGACAGTGTTTTTCTCTTTCACTTTCCACTATTTTACTGCTGCTTAGGTAGCACTGCTGTGTTAACTGATATGATGACCTTCATTTGGAAGGTTTACTGGAACCTAGGCCTTTTTTTTTTAGATGTTATTATTTATTTGTTTACTAATTACTGAGACACTGTCTCCTGTAGGTAAGGGTGACTTCCAACTTGCTTTGTAGCCATGGGTGACTGTGAACTCCTGAACCTCCTCCCAAGTGCAGGTATTCCAAGAGCACRTCCATTTTACGCGGGCCTAGGGATGAAACCTAGGGCTTCGAGCATGCTCCACAGGCGCTCTGCCAACTGGACTACAATCCCAGACCTATGCATAAGTAAATCTATGATTTTGAAAGGTTAACTGTTTTTTAACAGAAAACACTGTGGTAGCTGACTCAGTGGGTAAAGGCACCTGCCATCAAGCTTGACAACCTGGGGTGAATCCCCTGCAGGCATGGACACACACGAGAAAAACAACAAGAAAAATGCAATGACGAAAAGACCAACTTACGTGACACTACAAAACACATCCAGGTCCTAACTTCGGAGCCTGGGCTACTATGCAAAGTAATGCTTTTAGCTACTCCTTTAGTGTGCATCCTGTCAGGTTTTCCTCAGTCCACAGAGCCTATATCATCGACCTGGGTCCCTGATCCTTCTGGACAGAGCCTCTCAAGGTGAGACCCCAAGACAAACAGCACCTGAGAACTGTTAGAAATGCAAATTCTTGGGCCCACCCCAAGTCTGCTGATGCAGGCACTGAGGATGGGATTCAGGCATCAGGACAACCTGGGCTGGTTCTAAACTATGTTTATGTCCTAGAAATACCTGGAGAACTTAACGGACTATCAACACCAGAGCCCCACTCTCAGAGCATCTGTCTTACATACCCTGGGTGCAGCAGTCCCTGCAAGATCTTAAGTGTTCTGCAAATGACTCTAAGCTGCAGGGATTGGACTTCACTTGGACCTTGAATTCAAGGTTGAATCCAAGGGGCCTGGGGAGCTAGGGCTGTCTCTGAGGGGAAGCACCAAGAGATTAGAAGGCTAGGGAACACCCACCTCCCTATCCCATGCCCCGGCCCCAGTGCTGTGGCTCTAACTCAAGGCCTCCCACCGGCTACTCAAGGGCCCTATCCCTGAGCTACATCCCAGCCAGAGATTCATTCTTGCAACAGTTCATTTCCAGTTATCTTCCTTAGAGCACAATGGGAGTTACATCCTGATAAAGGTATCTTAAGGTCAAGTAATCACAAGTCTAATTCTCACAAATCAGAGGCTGTCTATGTGTATAAACAAACTCACAAGAATTAGCTCAGGATCTGCAAGGTGAGGGCCAGGGAGATGGCTCAGCAGGTAAAGAGCTTGCCATGCAGGACTAATGCCCTGAGTATGATCTCTAGAATCCATATAAAGGTGGAAGGAGAGAACCACTCCACACAGTTGTCCTCAAACCCCCACATGCATACTGTAGTATGCACACCTGCACAAAAAATGCACAATAATAAATAAATAAGTAAATAAGTAAATAAGTAAATAAATAAATAAATAAATAAATAAAAGAATCTGTACAGGGAGTTGGAGGCCCAGGAAGAGCAAATGTTCAGAAAGAAAAAAGAAAAAAAAATCCCAGTCCAAAGGTAGCCAGACAAGTAAAGTTGCCTGTCAGTCTTTTTGTTCAATTTAGGCAGAGAATATGCTTTACTAAGTGTACCAAATTCGATGCTAATATCACCTAGAAACATACCTCAAATAATGGCTGAACAAATATTTAGGCATTCCATGGCCCAGTCAAGTTGACACATAAAATTAATCATCACGGGGAGTATGGACTTGAATTGGTGGACCAGTGTTTCCCAAGTGCTTTTCATGAGGATCTAGGCCAGTGAAATTCTCTACCAAAAAGGCCTCTGTAAAAGCACAAGTCTTGAGGAAGGCTGTGTAACAAGGCACATTAACATATCAAAGCTATGAATCATCCCTTGGAAAGAAGTGACTCATGACTTTCTCAACGTTAGCGTTTGATCCCAGAATCTGTTTTTCACTTAACACCTATTCATTTCCCACGGAACTAAAGTGTTGCACAGCACATATTGGGAAACTCTATGCCAAGCCATGAGAAGATAACACAGATGTGGAACGTGGGTTGGGGCATGATGTTTTAGAGGAATCTGACGGTAGTATATAGTGCTATTAAAGGAAAGAGTCTAGAGACAGAGAGCCCAGACGTATCTGAAGTTAAAGAGGCTGTTCCCGGGTGGGAAGGGGGAGAAAAGGAATATGATGAGATATTTAATGGAAAAGTATTTGAATATATAGTTTATAAAGAGAAAAGAATAATAGAAAATCCCAAACTTTGGAGCTTATGAAATGAAAGAATAAATAGCCACAGATGGGGGCGTAGAGGGAAGAAAATCTGGTTTGGGAATCTGGAATGGCATATTAGGCTAGGGGTGTAGCTTAGTGTAGAATATGTGCCTATCCGACGGAGGCCCTGAATTTGACCCCAACACCCCCAACATACATGCACAGCTGTACACATGCACGCACAGGACGCATTCAATTTTTGGTGTGTAGTTTTAGGATCACAGTAGGCTGGGGGCTGTAAGAAATATACAGCAGTTATCTGAATTCTGAGATTTTGTCTGTAAGACAGCAAAATGGTTCACCAGCTTGGGGCTCATCAACAGAGAGTTGGAAACTCAATCACCTTTACCCTCTTTCCTCCAACCAGAGCAATCCCTTCTCGTTTGAAAAGGCCGTGCTTTTGAAGCCAGCCTTGGGGGCTCTTGTGATTTGTACAAAGAAGCTCTCTAATACATCTCTGTGTACTGTGGCAACAGGAAGCACTATCCTTCAGTGAAGGAAGCCTCGGACTCCACGTATGCAGCCCATGTTGATTGTGGGCAGAAACATTACACTCTTCCTGTTGTTGCGTGTAAAACATAATGTTCACTACTTAGGGGAATCTCAAATCTCTGGGTACCTAAAACCATCAGCTTTCAGATGGATTTTATAAACTAAAACAGAACCTTGCAATTTTCCCAGTGTCCTAATGAGAATATGCTGGCCATCACTGTCAGTCAGTTCAGTAAGCCCTTAACATGTGCCTTCTGTGTGCACAGCCATAGTGGCCCAAGGCCTTTCCCTCCTCCATACTGTTCTGTCTGAATCTGAGCTGGGCCTGCTTCCCTGCCAGCTGACTGAATTCTGATCAACTTGTTTAATTACTTTAGGCCTTGGCTTCCTTATTTATGAAAATGTCATTTTTCATTATTTATTTATTTATTTATGCATTTTTTAATTTATACATTTATGCAACAAATGCTTCTGAGCTCCTGCCTTGTAGCTCCACTTATGCTAGGCATAGTGACCTCTCACAGTGGCAAAAGATGAGCCCTGTATTCATGGAGATGAAATCTCACTGGATTTGGTGGGGCAGTGATGGTGCACCTTTAATCTTAGCACTCAGGAGGCAAAGGCAGGGAGATCTCTGATAGTTAGGGGCCTATCTGGTCTACAGAGCAAATTCCAAGGCAGCCAGAGAAATCCTGTCTCAAAAACAAAACACCCCTCCCCCCAAAAAAACCCTCACTGGATTCTACAGAAGAATTAGAGATAATTTGTGCAAATTATAAGGCACAGTGGTTCATGTGTAGAAGGCACTCAATAAATGCTGGTGTCTTTATTTTTGATAAATCAAAGCACACAGACCCAAGTGTTTGTGGCAGCCACCATGAGCCTGAGAAGCAGTAAAACTATGGCAAGCATATGTGTAGTGGCCACGTCCTCCCCGAAAGGACAACAGGCAAATCAACACCAGCCCACTGTCCCAGGAACAGATATGGATCCAGGATTCTTTTGATTCTAAAGAAAAGCAGGAAAAAATAATCCCTATTTTAGATGTTTCAAACCTAGTGTGGGCCAAATACAATCTCTCTGGTTTGCAAGCTGACCCTGAGAAGGCAGCATTCTCAAGGAAATCTCGGTTTTCATTCTCTCTGAGACATTATGTTGAAAAGCTAATGGACCCTTGAGTGAAATCCTCTTTCACTCCAGCTCAATCTCAATCAATCAGCCTAACTCTCTTCACGCTCCACTGAAACAGGAACCTGGAGTGACAGGGTCATTATCACCAGAGGAAAGGGAAATCTCACCACGGGTCATCAGCTTGCATTGTGCAAATTACTCTAAGGGCTGGATGGGAGCAAGCAATGGAAGGGGGCACAGCAGAGAGCAGCGAAGCACAAGCGGTTCAAGAACCCGGTCATGTGACTGGAGTTGCAGGTATCCACTGAGGGCAGCCACACGTATAACCGAGCACTCAGGTGGCACCTGGAGGGTGGTCTCCACCAGGGTGACGCCATTGCTTTCATCATCTCTGACTCACTCTTTCCACTTTAGGGATTTAATATCTGGTTCCATCTTTTAAAAGAGCGCACGATTCCCCTCTGACCTCTCTTCCTCCTCCTGCTTCAGAGCAGGGCAGATGGAAAATCCATAATAAAATGAACAATGGCATGTATGAGAAGATAAGGGCAATTGTGTTGCTCCAGTGTGGAGCCCTAAGATGCTAACTTAACAGACAAGAATGTAGCAGCCTCGTCCCTTCTAGAAGGATCTAAGCATTCCTAATGCTTTCATTCTGCTTCATAGAGACCCAGTAAGTATACTTCTGTGTTCACACAACCTGGTTCAAAGTTTTCTTTGTATTCAACCCATGTAAGATTAACTGGATATTCTATAAGACCATGTCATCCTGTAGACCCAAGTGTCATTCACCTCTCCCAGATTCTATCAAGTGACTTGAGATAGCACATGTTTCTCATATACTGGGAAAGCATTGGAACAATAACACTGGTACCCAGCCGGATTCCTTGACATGCATGAGACACGAGTCCTATGAAAGAGGTGCTGAACTCGGTTCATGGTTGGAATATATAACATTAGGTGATGGACTGAGGAGTTCTTCAAAAAGAAAAAGTCTAGGCTGTCAGAAGAATCAAAGGGACCACCATGAACGAAAAAGTTTTGCAAATGAATGTCTCACTCAGCCTGGGTTGCCATAACCAAGCACCATAGACCAACTGAATTAAGTGAGAGAAAATTATTTTCTCACAATTTTGGAGACTGGTTTTCTGTGAGGGCTCTCTTCTGGCTTGCAAAGGACAAGTGAAGAGATAGATAGATAGATAGATAGATAGATAGATAGATAGATAGATAGATAGATAGATAGATAGATAGATGATAGATGATAGATAGATGATAGATAGATAGATGATAGATAGATGATAGATAGATAGATAGATAGATAGATAGATAGATAGATAGGCAGACAGAATATGAATCATTGTCTTAAAGCAGGAGTTCTATAGGGTTAGGGATCCACACAATTAGTACCTACCTCATTTCATGTCACTTAACAATTACTTTCTTAAAAAAAAAAAAAAAAAACAGTCTCCAGAGAGAGCCATATTGGGGGTTAGGACTTCACCATATGAATGGGAACATGGAGAGAGACAGACAAGTCATAGTAGTGAGCTAGTCAGAGCGGCATGCTGTAGATGCTAAAGGGACATTGCCTGGCTGTTCCTCAACCCAGTAAGACTCCCCTTTCTCCCAGCCCCCATGTTCAATGTTCTTTAACTCTATGAAAAGAAAAGCATAAAGCAGGAGGCTGTGTCGCTAGGACTCAGAGCTCAGCTACCAGAACACACCCATGAGAAAGCGGAAGTGTCTTTCAGATGCTTGAGAGCATGAAAGAGAGTAGTCTTATGAGGGAAAAGACTGCCACCAACACAGGCTGTCGCCAATGAGCTGTGCGCTGATCAGCATGTGGAGGAGGCTAGCAGACAGAGTGGTCAGTGAGTGAAGTCAGTGGCACAGTGAAAGCTGGGAATGACAGTGGAAGCGAATGGAGCACTATGCCTGGAGTCAAGGAGAATCTCAAATGGCAGAAGCAGGAGCCGCCAAGCAGAAAGTCTGCTGTTCCAATCATACCCGAGAGCCATCAGTCCCATCAGCGCTTCTAACACATGCCTGCCCCAGTCAGAGACTCCTTTGAGAAAAGAATGGGTACCAAGCTTTCTGCTAATCATAAATTGAAGTACAGCTACAAATGTCAACATATTCACCAGTGAGCCCAGAAGATGCGTGCTACCTGAGGTTTCCCATCAACCTATAGAACACACACTGGTGGAGTCCTTTTTCCCAAACTGCTCGAGCCTCTAAATACAGATTCTCTCAACACTTTGCTAACAATAGTAGCATTTGCTCTGTCTAAATTTAAAGTTAAGTTGAGAAGCTAAAATAAATATTGTGTTTCTCTTTTATAAAAATGAGAACCGGTGCTGTGGAGACAGCTCTGTGGTTAAGTGTTTGCTCTGCAAGTGTGAGGACCAGCGTTTGGGTGTCCAGAACCCAAGTGACTGTCAGGAGGGCATGGTGGCCTGCCTGTAATTGCAGTTGGGGAAGGTGGGGACAGAGATCCCCAGAGCAAACTGGCTATCAAGACTGAGAGACTTCAATTCAATGAATAGGGTGGAAGAGCACGTGAGAGTGATACCTCATTCTCTGACCTCATCATGAACATGTGCAGGTGCTTACACGTATATGCAAAATGTGTACCAGCACATACATGTACACTAGAAACACACATGAAAAGAACTTGGTGGGACCCTGTGTAAACAACTACCAACAGCCTCCAAGTAGCCAAGTAGGGAATTTTCATCTTTGTGGCACTTGACCTCGCCAACATCTGCTATGTGGACATTTCCCTATCAGCCTCTCCTCTGGTGACCTCCTTCTCAACTCTCTGACCACTGTTGGTCCCCCACTGTCAAGCCAGGCACACATGGAAAGGCAGAGATTTTTAAAACCACACATGTACCTGTGGCTCTACCAGAAACTGTCCTAAGCACTTAGACTCTTGAGCGATTCCCACCCTGAAAAGCAGTGAAGAAAGGTCAGACACAAGGGGCTGCGCTGGCCCCAGACTGTGGTGACAGCTGCCTGAGGGGAACCTCTCGTTCTCCTCACTGAGCACTGGTCCCTGTGCTTGCTGTACAGCTAACCTGAAGGTGTCCTAAGGAGCTGAAAGGAAAGCAACAGTGACTTGGCCCAGTTGGTCAGTCTTGCCAAGCCTTAACTCCAGACTAGCCGACTACAGGCTGGCCTAGCTCCCTGCTTCTGTTTGGCCTTCTCCGTGGCCTCCTCTGTCTTGCCCTAAGCACTTACCACTTGGCAGGAGCATTCCCACACAAAGCTCCTTTTACTGTGTACTTCCAAGAAACCTGAGCATCACCTCAGTTTTAACTATTTTCTTTAACTATGATTTGCACCGATGAGCTGTCTAGAAGTCAGTGACTGGTACCTGGTGATTCTGTGTTCAGTGCCTACAGTGCAGACACCTGGGCTCCAGACACTGAGAGCTTAGGACAGGCCCCACAAACCCCTTACACCTTGTGTTTCTAAAACTGAATTCATTACTTCCATCTAGTCCCGCTTTCCTCATATGTTCTTTCTGGTCATCACCTGGACCTCCATCCTGGACTTAAACAAGCTTGAAAGCCAAAATCATCAAAAGTTCCTACGTTTCTTTAAACACTTATTTGGAGCACTGCAGGGATGACTATGACTCATACTCCCTCTTTTGAAAGACTAACTTTATCACTGGCTTGCGGGCGTGGCCTATGTTTATTGTTCTCACTGGAGTACTGATCTCATAGGAGGAGTACTGGCTTTCTGAGTCATCTACACCATCTACGCCTTGTTTCTCACTCACAGTGTTTCTCACCTGAACTGCTGTAATCCAGCATCCCTTGTTCATCTTCTCATTTCCATGAAGGTAGTTTTTGTTTCATTGGGGTTTTGTTTTTTGTTCCTAGTAATGTAAACATTTTTATTTATTTTTTTTGTTGAAGTAATAAACATCTGCTGTAGACATCTTGGAAAAATATTGTTACAGATGTTTGCTTTTAGTGTATGTATGTATGTATTTATGTATGTATGTGTGTATGTATGCATTCCAGCCATTTTCTCTCAATGGGCATACCTCTTGACATGGAAAGGATTATATTACATACAGTCTTGTATTTCTTATTTTTACAATTAGTCTTGTGAATAGTTTTTATGTCAGTAGGTCTCTTTGTTTTCATTATTAATGAAAATGTTCTATCTTATTATTAGCACTATTAAGTGTCTGTATTTCCTAATCTTACAAAAATATACTATAATAAACATCTTTATGCATAGGTCATGGTCATATTCCTGTTTTTCCTCTATGGGATTAGAAAAACCAAAGATGCTGCATATTTTTAAAACTTGAAGCTGTCACGAAACCCTCTGACAGAAGGGCTTGATCCTACTACTGTGGGTGATCTCTGCAATGTGCAACTTAGACTATTGCTGAAAACTGGGAAGACTGTTATAGGTTCAAGTACAGAAAAGCAGAGAAGGCTCAGAATAAGGCATTCACATACATTCAGGCCAATGTTTCCCATTACAGAGTTCAGTTCCCAACATCCACATCGGGCGGCTCATGACGGCCTGTTACTTCAGTTCCGGGGGTACCCAATGCCTCTTCTAGCCTCCTTGGGTGCTTGCATGTATACACATAGCTGGGTAGTTGTATGTCAACTTGACACAAGCTACATTCCCCTGAGAGGAGGGACTCTCAGCTGGGGGTCCTGTTTGAGCAAGCCATGAAAAGCAAGCCAGTAAGTAGCACTCCTCCGTGCTTCCGCATCAGTTCCTGCCTCCAGGTTCCTGCCCTGCTTATGTTCCAGTCCTGACTTCCTCTCATGATGAATTGTGATGTGGAGGTGTAAGCTGAATAAACCCTCTCTTTCTCAAGTTGCTTTGGTTATAGTGTTCCATCACAGAAATAGTAACCCTAAGTAGGACACACAGAGGCAGGCAGGTACACACACATACATGTAGATAAAAAAATTTAATGTGAAAATACAGCCAAGTTTAGTGGTACAGGCCTATAATCCCGCCTAGTCAGGGAGCTAAGGCAAGATGACTGAAACTTCAAGACCTGTCTGGAATAGAGGGCTGTTAGTCCAGGCTCAGCCACTTAGTGAAATCTGTCTCAAAAGAAAAGAATTTAAAGGGGGTGGGATATAGCTCAATAGTGTTTGCCTATATGTATGCACGAGTCCCTGTGATTAGGCCCCCCAACCAGATTAAAATAAACACATTTTGATTCTTAAAGCAGACAGCATGTAAGACCAAGGACTTTCATTTTCCACACATGACTAAGTATTTAATAGCTTCCTTCGTTAATTATTAAGGGTGATTAAGTGTTTATGTTCACAGGGAAAAGAAAGAAGTACTGCCAAGTGTTTAAAATTCTGGATTGCTCAGGAGTTTGGCAACAATGCTAATTTTCTGTTGCACATGTGAGAACATGGGTTGCGGGAGTTTCCAGTATTTCAGAAGAATCTTTTTGCCTTCTCTGCTGGTGTTTCTCCCCCTCCTCCCCCTCCCCCTCCTCTCCTCCTTTAGTACTTCACAGTGTTGTGAGTATCCATCACAATTCTCTTCTATGTGTTATTTCACTTGTCAAATAACTTTTCCTGTTTTTGATCATTCTGTTCATGCATAAATGCCATGATATTCTTGCTTAGGTCTCAGTTGGGGTCTCTCTCTCTCTCTCTCTCTCTCTCTCTCTCTCTCTCTCTCTCTCTCTCTCTAATCCTGGCTGACCTGGAACTCACTATGTAGACAAGACTGGCCTCAAACTCACAGAGATCCACCTGCCTCTGCCTCCTGGAGTTAAAGTGCTGGAGCTAAATAAAGGTGTGCTACCAGGCCTGGCTCCTCTCGTCTTCTGTTATTACCAAGTTCTGAGCCAGCCTAGGAAGAATGGAGGCAGCAGGTATGGTTTAGAGTCCTTTGGCCCCAATAAGTTGGAACCAATAGTCTGAATGAATCAAAATATCCCCTCCCTGAAATTAGGTCAGTGTATTTGTAAAGAAGCCTGACCCCTACGGTGATCAGGTGTTTGGGGAAGGAAGGAGCCCAGAGCAATCTTTCAGGAAGGTGACAGGGAAGGTCAGAGACTTGTCCTTTATTCTACCTTGACTTCAAAAACACAGTTCTTAGGTGACAGAAAAATATATGTGGTATTCTGTTTAACATTAGCAGGGCTATTCGGCTGTGCTGAGAAATGTACTAATACTGCTCGGTACTGAATGGCTGTCTGTAGCCACTGGCCTGCAGAGYCACTATAGTGGTGGATCTGAAGATGAAAGACTAGAAGAAAATAGAAGCAAGGCCTTCGTATCTCCGTGACTATCCAAGGAAATAGAGGTATCTGTGCAATTTGTTTCAACTATCCGGCCAATACAGCTTTTCCCATTCAGCCCTGGGAAGTCACGTTTCTAAAATGTATATGATTACTGCTTAGAGAGGATAGAACGCCTGATTTCAGCCAACCCAGCCTGCATTTCAAGAGGTTCTCAACAGGAACTGCCTGAGAAAAGGACTGTTGTGCTGCACACCAGTGCACTTCCACTCTTTAATCTAGAAAAGAAGAGAAGATTGGCTAATTAATCCTACCTGACTGTTCACATTTCTACTGCCAAGAGGAGCAGTTACTCACCAACAGAGGCTAGAGACACCCACACGCTGACAGACACGTACAGGCAGGCCCTTGTCAGGCTTTCTCAGCTTGCCGTTCCACTCAGAAACCTCTGGTCGAAGTATTCCCAAGCACCAGAGCAGGCCGCTCCTCAGTAGCAGACGGTTTTGTTGTTRTTGTTTTAATTTTGTGTTTTCCTTCATGTGTATAGGTGTTTTGTCTGCATGTATGTCTGTGTACCACATGGGCAACATGAGGGTGTCTTATCCCCTAAAAATGGAGTTATAGATAGTGGTGAGCTACCACGTGGGTGCTGGGAATCAAATCTGGGCCCTCTGGAAGAGCACAGCGCTCTTAACCACTGATCCATATCTCTGGCTCCAAACAGCAGAGTTCTATATAGTTTTATACGCAAGAAAATTACAAGCAACCATGATTTACAGATATATTTACAGCATTTTTTTCTTGGATCACAGAAAAGATAGAATACCCAAAGAGAGAGGGACGGAGAAGAGAAAGGGAAAGTCGAGCATTCTGTGCACACCTGTAATTCAGTCTTCAGAGGCTGACAGAACTGCATAGAGGAGGCTGAGCTGGGTGATGTCACGAATCTGAGGTGCTATCTTGATAGCAAGACCTGTCAAGAG
Source organism: Apodemus speciosus (assembly GCA_002335545.1). Classification (NCBI taxonomy): domain Eukaryota; kingdom Metazoa; phylum Chordata; class Mammalia; order Rodentia; family Muridae; genus Apodemus; species Apodemus speciosus. The sequence continues at coordinate 222,783 of BDUI01000547.1, read as the reverse complement.
AAAGGGGGGGTAGAGAAAGGAGAGGAGGAAGAGAAGGACACTAAATGGAATCAGGCTAAAAGTAAGCAAACATTCTAAGAGATAATGTTAATGATTTATTCCAGTACTGGATTGTTTCAGCTAGTAAGCATAATCTATGTTAAACATTGCTCTACACCCATTGTTTAATTCAATGCAGTCATTTACACATGTTCTATATGTTAGTCATGGTTCTAAAGAAGGAGTACTTTACATAGAACAAAACACAAGAAAATTTTCTCCTTCTTGGAGTTTACCTCTCAGTGGAGATATTTAGTTATCCCAATCAGAAGTGGAGACTGGAAAGTCAGGAGTGTCTAAGGTACAGTCGAGTGGCAGAATGTGTGCTCAGTATACACAAAGCCCTGGTCTGTCACCCTTAAAAATGGATTGGTAACAATATGTATAGTTAAAACAATGGTGAGATAAGACCCTGCCGGGACACATGTAGCCAGCTCTCTTTTCTCATGGGTTCTACATTCATTGACTCAGCCAGAAAGGATGTTTTTCAATTATACATGTACAGACTATTTACATAGAATTTACATTCTATTAATTATAAGACAATCTAGGGATGCCTTAAAGTATACAAGCAGAGCCAGGCGGTGGTGGCGCACGCCTGTAATCCCAGCACTCTGGGAGGCAGAGGCAGGCAGATTTCTGAGTTCGAGGCCAGTCTGGTCTACAGAGTGAGTTCCAGGACAGCCAGGGCTACACAGAGTAACCCTGTCTCGAAAAAACCAAATCCAAAAAAACAAAAACAAAAACAAAAACAAAAGTATACAAGCAGATATTCACAAGTTAGTACTATGCCACTTTACATAGAAACTTCAATATCTTTGAATGTGGGAATCTATTGAGGCACTTGAATCTACTACCACACCTAAGGACTGTCTACTATTGTTAACCTGAGCGTCTTAATTATTTGCCCTGAATCAAGCAGTGTACTGCAGCCTCAAGACCACTGTGTCAAGAGCTCCTGTGGCCTATTGATACCAAGTCCTTGCGACATCATCATTGTCCCATTGTGCCTATGGACGCTGCCCGTCAGCTTTGCCTCTGACCCCAGTTCTGTCCTGGTGACTACTCCCAAGGAGCTCTGTCCCAAGGCCGACCCTGTGTCTGCGCTTTTGCTGCACATGGTATTCCCTTTGTAGCTAGCTACTATTTGTGCTAGAGACCTGGTGGCCTTCCATGTTTACCTACACCATTTCCTTTGCCAGTCTCTTTCAACTCTGACTGGACAATTGGAAGAGGAAATGGAAGTTTCCAGGTTAGGTCATTTGCTGCATTTGTTTCCTGTACTAGCTCAACTCTCCCACGCCCCCCCCCCATTCCCACCCCCTGCTTTGAAATACCCAAAATGTTCCAGCTCAAGGAACCACTAGGTGGCAGGGCTGGTTCGCGCCTGGCTCATCGCTTTCTTTATTCCCTTCTATATATCAACTGCAGCAAAAATGCAGTTCCTTTAACATGAGTGAGTTGCTTTTAAATCAACTTGCTTACTGCTATGGAACTGCTGGAGAACTAAGAAAAGTCACATACTTTACTCTGAAAATCCAGTGATGTCACTAATTCCTTTCGGAGTTCTCACAGGGGTCAGATTACTGCAGCAGTTTTACTGCCTTTGGCTTGGAAGGGCGTGGGAAAAGCAAATAACCGAGTGCTAGTTGAACACACAGCCAGAGCTGATTGTTTTCCCTCTAGCTGTCAACGCCCAGCAGGACAAAGGTCTTTAGGTTAAGGTTCATGGACTATTAGGCTGTTGTTTCATTAATAGGATTGTGGCCGCATCTCTCCTTTCCCAGAAGGTTGCTTTGGAGGAGATGGAATTTCAGCCGCTTCCAGAGACAGAAGCAGGTGCAGGCACATCCTTGCTTCAATTACAGCCCCACAGGAATCCAACCTGTCAGGTGGGATCTCCTAACAAAATGGAGTAGGAGGGACAGAGAAGGGAGGAGATGTGGAGCGAAGGCCAGGAATGCTAATAAAGCCGGCGCCTCACAGCACCGAGGGCCGAGGGCCGAGGACGGCTACACAGTTGACAGGACGAGATACGACTAGGCGTGGTAGTGCACAGTTTRCAATTCCATTACCTGGGAGGCAGAAGCAGGAAGATCATGAGTTCTAGGCCAACCAGTGCTACTTAATGAGACTGTAAAAAAAATAAACAAAACAGGTTTTTTGTTTTGTTTTTTTTCGAGACAGGGTTTCTCTGTGTAGCCCTGGCTGTCCTGGAACTCACTCTGTAGACCAGGCTGGCCTCGAACTCAG